>CM062812.1:331749820-332036640 GCA_031772625.1 Pinus tabuliformis
AACTGTAAAGGCTACATTGTGGTGGACAATTGTCCTTTTACAAAATGTGACTTCTTACTTATAGTATTTCTCAGTTACAATACCATGGGTGAATGAAACCATGTGTGGATTTCACAATACAACGGGCCAATTCCATGGAGTGAATGAATACTATGGGTGGATGTCACAATACCATGGGCCATTACCATGGGTGAATGAATACCATGGGTGGATGTCACTTACAATACCACGGGTGGATGCCATTTACAATACCATGGGTAAATTCCATGGGTCGATGAATAATATGGGTGGATGAGTACCAAGGGTTGATGCCATTTTCCTTCGGATCATTCCTCCCTCCTTAAGAAGCAATGGTCCCCATTGTGTAAAGTTCCCTTTGCGAAGCCTTTGTTGAATATGAAGAGCCACTGAAGATAAGGGTTTTATGTGGTTAACCCATAACCATGATAAACGAAGATCTGAGGATAGAGATATCTTGTAATGCTTGTGACCAACTGTGATGATGACAGTGTGCGGCCTAGCAAATGGACTTCGATGAAGTGTGGGTTTGTGGATGACCCATAACCATGATGTTGGTTGTTGATGAAGTAGCAGGGGCCTACATAGCCTGGGGTGGGAGGGCATGTCTCCAAATAACCCAAGCCAAACGCTGCTATGTTGAAACTGATGAATGTGAAGCAGGTGCCTACTAAAGTGAGGTGGGAGGGCACGTCTCCAATCGGAACCCACTCTAAATGTTGCTCCAGATTAAAATGGACATAAATCGGTTAATATAACTCAGAATATTTATTATAACCTGGTTTTGGAAACAGAAGGATCATTTTGCATCTTCCCATGTATTGGAAATCCTTATCTGGACACTCTAAAATCTCAGATTCACACTGCAACTATTCCACCGTCACAAAAGTTCTAAAAAATAGCTGATTTTAAATCAGCGATATCTCCCACATCCGAACTCCGATTCGACCCATTTTTTTTTTTGAAATTGGGTGATTTTTCGCAAGGAATCCAGATCTGGTATTTGTTTTTGTAAATTTTGTACCATATGTTTCAGATCTGATCTGCAAAGTCGCCGCCCAAGAACAATCCTGCAAAAAAATGAAAAAAGAAATATTCTTCTCGCTTGGCCCAATAAAATGATCTGTGGAGGACGTAGCACATGCCTGAAGTTTGTTGAATATTGCTGCAAAATTTGGAATTGAAGTATGCATCAAACCCTCATTCCCATGGAATCATAACCTACTCTGATACCACTGATCTAGATCTTGAGGGGAGGCCCCCAAGATCTAAAAGATTGAAATGGATCTTAGGGGAAAGACCCCAAAATCTAAAAAAAAATTGAAATGCCAAAAGAAAAAAAGAGAGGAGAATGCCAAATAAACAAAAACCACAAAGAAACTTTTTATTAAAACCGATAATAACTGTAAAGGCTACATTGTGGCGGACAATCTGTCCTTTTACAAAATGTGACTTCTTACTTATAGTATTTCTCAGTTACAATACCACGGGTCAATTCCATGGGTGAATGAATACCATGGGTGGATTTCACAATACCACGGGCCAATTCCATGGGTGAATGAATACCATGGGTGGATGTCACTTACAATACCATGGGTGGATGCCATTTACAATACCATGGGTAAATTCCATGGGTCGATGAATAATATGGGTGGATGAGTACCAAGGGTTGATGCCATTTTCCATTCGGATCTTGAGGGGAGGCCCCCAAGATCTAAAAGATTGAAATGGATCTTGGGGTCCCTCAAGATCCGGATCTTGGGGGCCTCCCCTTAAGATCCCCTCAAGATCCATTGGGTGAGGAGATGTTCAAGAACTCCATCTGTTCCTGGATGTATCTGTGTAGGCAGCCGCGGCATTTGAGTACCAGATGCAGCTCAGAATCTTTGATACCCAACTGTGTGGGAAGGGTATGGAAAATTTTTGTGAACTCTGGCACATCTTGGTCTTGTCCCTGCCGCAGTGTGGTCCATTTGATGTATTTGTCCTCATAGCTTTTGAAAGGTTAGTACTGCTCCTTGATGGCATCCCGAAAGTCATTCCAAGTTGGTGCGGCTGAAAATAGTGAGCCTGTGCTTTCATCCTTCTGCTCACAGTAGGTTTCCCACCAGTCCTTGACATGGGGGGCTGCTTTGAGAAGAGCAAAAACAATCTTTTCCCGACTTGAAAATTCATGAACAGAAAAATACCCATCTAGCAGATTTAACCATTTACCTACGGCATCTGCGTCTATTTGACCCTCGAAGATGGGGATTTCAAAATTAACTTGTACCTTAAAGGGTGTGGCATTTCCAGAGTAGCTGTTGGAAGCCGATGCGTCACCTCTGGGTAGCCGCTGAAGGATAATGATCCGAATGGAAAATGGCATCAACCCATGGTACTCATCCACCCATATTATTCATCGACCCATGGAATTTACCCATGGTATTGTAAATGGCATCCGCCCGTGGTATTGTAAAATCCACCCATGGTATTCATTCACCCATGGAATTGACCCATGGTATTGTAACTGAAAAATACTATAAGTAACAAGTCACATTTTGTAAAAGGACAGATGGTCTGCCACAATGTAGCCTTTACAGTTCAGAGGCATGTAGCCACACATCTCTTCTCAGAGATAAGCTACCATTGCCCTAGCTGGTTTATTTCCATTTCTGGTTGTAAGCATATTTCAGTATTTTACATTAATGAAATGAAGTATTATTTCCGCTGCATCTTTGTGTATATGGTTATCTCTGTAATTTGTTGCGTTCCTGTTTAAATCCAGATCAGTGGGTTTTAATAAAAAGTTTCTTTGTGGTTTTTTTTATTGGGCATTCTCCTATTTTTCTTCTGGCAATTCAAGTTTTCAGATCTTGGGGTCCTTTCCCCCAAGATCCATTCAAGTTTTCAGATCTTGGGGGTCTCTCCTCCCAAGATCCATTTCAATCTGATCTGGCATTTCAAGTTTTCAGATCCTGGGGGTCTCTACCCCTAGATCCATTTCAATCTCTTAGATCTTGGGGGCCTCCCCCCAAGATCCGGATCAGTGGTATCAGAGCAGGTTATGATTCCACGGGAATGAGAGTTTGATGCATATTTCAATTTCAAATTTTGCAGCAATATTCAACAAGCTTCAGGCATGTGCTACAACCTCCACAGAGCATTTTCTTGGGTCAAGCAGGAAGAAATTTTCTTTTTTCATTTTTTTGCAGGAATTTTTTTTTGGGCGGCGACTTTGCAGATCAGATCTAAAACATTTGGTACAAAATTTACAAAAACAAATACCAGATCTGGATTCCTCTCGAAAAATCACCCAATTTCAAAAAAAAAATGGGTCGAATTGGAGTTCGGATGTGGGAGATATCGCTGATTTAAAATCAGCTATTTTATCAAAAACAATTGTGACGGCGGAACTGTTGCTGCGCGAATCTGAGATCTCAGAGTGCCCAGATAAGGATTTCCAACTCATGGGAAGATGCAAAATGATCCTTCTGCTTCCAAAAACAGGTTATAATAAATATTCTGAGTTATATTGGCCGAGTTATGTCCATTTTAATTCTGGAGCAGCATTTAGCTTGGGTTATTTGGAGATGTGCCCTCCCACCCCAGGCTATGTAGGCACCTACTACTTCATCAGCAACCAACATCATGGTTATGGGTCAATCGCATAAAATCCTTGTCATCGAAGTCCATTTTCTAGGTCGCACACTGTCAGAATCACAGTTGGTCACAAGCATTACATGGTATCTTTATCCTCGAATCTTCGTTTATCAGGGTTTTGGGTTAGCCACATAAAACCCTTATCTTCAGTGGCTCTTCATATTCAACAAAGGCTTTGCAGGAGGGAACTTTACGCAATGGGGACCATTACTTCTTAAGGAGGGAGGAATGATCCGAATGGAAAATGGCATCAACCCATGGTACTCATCCACCCATATTATTCATCGACCCATGGAATTTACCCATGGTATTGTAAATGGCATCTGCCCGTGGTATTGTAAAATCCACCCATGGTATTCATTCACCCATGGTATTGTAACTGAAAAATACTATAAGTAACAAGTCACATTTTGTAAAAGGACAGGTGGTCTGCCACAATGTGGCCTTTACAGTTCAAAGGCATGTAGCCACACATCTCTTCTCAGAGATAAGCTACCATTGCCCTAGCTGGTTTATTTCCATTTCTGGTTGTAAGCATATTTCAGTATTTTCCATTAATGAAATGAAGTATTATTTTCGCTACATCTTTGTGTATATGGTTATCTCTGTAATTTGTTGCGTTCCTGTTTAAATCCAAATCGGTGGGTTTTAATAAAAAGTTTCTTTGTGTTTTTTTTATTGGGCATTCTCCTATTTTTCTTCTGGCAATTCAAGTTTTCAGATCTTGGGTTCCTTTCCCCCAAGATCCATTCAAGTTTTCAGATCTTGGGGGTCTCTCCTCCCAAGATCCATTTCAATCTAATCTGGCATTTCAAGTTTTCAGATCTTGGGGGTCTCTACCCCAAGATCCATTTCAATGTCTTAGATCTTGTGGGCCTCCTCCCAAGATCCGAATCAATCCCAATCAATAGACTAGGTGGACCATAATAGGTGATGTGGAAATATCACAAGTCGACACATGGCATGTAGGTGACAGAAGTGGCATATGATGTGGACCAATGAGAACCTGCCACATCTCGCAATCACATGGTGCCACATGGCGCAACAAATTAGGCTCAAGTGGCCTTGGCATGGTGCAACCTACATTTTTGTCTTATTCTCATGGTTTGGGGAGTTGTTACAATATGGTCATATGTATACCATATATTATATGGTTTGAAAACTATATTAAAACCAAAATTGGGTTTTAAAACCATATTAAAACCAAAATTGGGAGTCCATGGATTTTGAACCCAAAACCTCCCTAACAACAAGTAACTTAGTATGACTAGGCCAACCATTGTGCCAACCACACACTTTGTCTTATTCTCCCAATTTGTTATAAAATGTCGTTCAAATCGTTCAAGGGGAACCATGGAGAATACATGAGATATGAGGGTGCAAGCACACCAAAAGTCATGAATCCCAAGAATATTATAGGAATATTATTAGAGCATATGTTATGGAATATTTCAAAATAATATTCTCTATGAGGAATCTTTAAGATTCCCTGGGAGCAAAATTTTGAAGGTGTCGGAACTATGCAAACTTTATACTCATTTTCTTAGTTTTTCATAAGGAACGTGGTGGTGAGATCCGTTTCTTCATCTGGGAAGCTGAATTTCAATCAGCCCACAGAAGAGAATCTTTAAGGAATCTTTGAGATTCCCAAGAAGCCAAAATTTGACCGAGTCAGAAAGGGGTCAAGTTTATAGTCAGATTTCATGATTTTTCACCAGGAATTAAACTGTGCAGTCTATTTCTTCAGTAGAGGTGTGCACTTTTAGGACATCCCATGGAATTTAAGGTATAAGATGCATTGATGCCATGTCTTATTTTGATTTTTGTTGAGATGATGATTTGATGTTGAGGTCCTTATTTGCCATTTTGTTGGAGGATCCTTATATGCCACTTCATGTGCAAGTTTGTTATTTTGTCATGTTGAAGGAGAGCTTTTATGATGAGAGTTCTTATTGAAAAGTGTCTCGTGGAGAGACATGCCACTCTAGTTAAGGGAGTTTTCTTGTATTAACAAATAGCACATCTTGTATTCATCATCATCTTGCAACAATTAATGAACGGACTCCCCACTCTTGACACCGGGCCCGGAGACGTAGTCCACACTAGACAAACTCCATTATCAAGTTGTGTGTGTTCTTTGATTTTATGGTTGCATTTATGTTTCCTCTTCTTCAAAGTATGTACATGTGGTTTTTCATACTCTTTCACATGAAATTCTGCTAATATCACATAAGTAAAAAATCTTGGTTAATTCAAGTAGTTGAGAGAATCTGAATCATACATACCTCAAGGTCTTGGCCTCTATTCCACAAAACCTTACCTAAGGGTTTCGACTTCTTTTCCACATAATCATACCTCGGGATCTCGCATTGTTCCATAAATAAGTATCCCTAGACTTGCGAGCTAAGAGTCTCCTTCTTGCCACAAATTAGCAAGTTGTATAGCCTCAAATCATATATGAATTGTGTCATAGAGGAGAGTGAATAGGCTCTATTTATAGTTTTCTATTCATGTGAAGGGGCATGTCCCTTGGGCAGGACGACTTGATCCTTGGAGGGACGACTTGGTCTTTATGGAGGTAAAATTCAAATTCAATTTTTTTCATTTTCCTACTCTTTGATGAGCCTTATAATATTTTTATTTTGAATACAAAATAATATTTTTTCTTGCAAGCATGAAGAACATGCTTCATATAATTTTCTTTTAGAAATATAATTCATTTTTCAATATTACAAGTACAAATGAAAATATTATGAAGACCTACCATAGCTACAAAATTCAACAATTCACACACAGCCATAGTTAGTTAATCATGTCAATACTCAAACATAAGCACATAAGTAACTTTCCATTTAGGAACATATCAACATTACAAGGATCCACAAGTCCCTTTCAACCATGAGAACCATTCACAACCATCACATTACAATACATAGGAAAACATATCCTCATTAATAGTCTTGATAAACCCATTGTCATGCAATCACACTGATCATCATTCACATTGCACTATCATGCAAAAGATACACACAACTTATCTTATTAGTTGAATGATTGGAAACTAAGGGAGGGACTTCAACTCTCCACCCAATCATAGGCTAGCTACACTGCAATATTTCTTGCAGTTGGCCACCCCCAAGTCGGATTCATAGTCTAAGGAGATAATTGATCAAGAGTACTCCCACCAATGACCAGTCAACAAATGGTAAGAGGCAGAGTCCATTTATTAGGTGATTTCTCAACGGCCCCCAACTGTAACACCATAGTGATTGTCTATTCGGTAGAACATTGCCCACAAAGGTTCATCTAAGACCAATGAGTTTCAGATCAGTTCTAGGAGAAGGAATATATATGTATAAATGGAGGTTTATCAGTTGGATTAGCACTATAGAAGTAAATATCCCACTTCCAAGAGATTTATTATCATACTGCGCAAGTACCTAAGTGGTTTATCAACCTAAAGTCCAACCACTTAGGGGTTTATCAGACCTTTTAACTAATTCTTGGGTGTCTCAGCTTGTTAAGTAGTTTATCAACCCCAACTAGTATCCTAGTGGTTTTTCATCCCTAAGGCTAGCCACTACCCAAGCCTTTATTAACTTTTTGAGCAAAGATTAGACTGATTTATCAGCGTTGGCTAGCACTTGGGTGTCACAACTCCACTGGACTTTCTTTGGCCAGACATTTCATAGGCACACTCGCAGGCCTTAGCAAACATACAAAATACCATTTCAAAGAATAACACAAGCTCTATCAGATTCTTTTTTCCTTGCATATTCATGTTCACTACCAATTCACGTTATTTTTTCTCCTCTTTTGTGCACTACCTTGTTCTTTTTGTTATTCGACTCACTCCCCATCTATTTACTTTTTTGAATTCCTCCAATCACTCTCATATCCACACCTTGCATCCCCTGGGATTTTCCTTCTTGTACTTTTTCCATACATGTTGACCACTCCCACACTTCCATGAGAACTGAGATTGCCTGTTTGTCCTTTACTCGGGGAGCCTATTCCTTGAATTCAATGTTGCACCAACAATGTCATAAATTCAATAGGGAGATAGGTGGTAAAATAAAATATATTGGCTTAGGTTTACAAGCAACTCCTCCTTCGGAGTCCTCAGTCTTTTGAATCCGTGTCAACTTCCCTCAGCGAATCAATGTGTTACATTTCCACATTATTTACATGAATTACAATTCATAGCAATATTTACAAGAGGGATTAGCAAAATGGGTCATCTCAAATAGACATTCGAATTTAGAAGAATGAGGAAAATATCAAGTTAAATAGAAGCTCTCTATCCTCAGTGACATCAAAAGAAAGATTTGAGAATGAGCATTAATGCATTTCTCAACATGCAACCATAATGAATTTAGTGGTTCAACAAAGACACAAAATATACATCTTGAAAGTAGAATGCAGTATGGTAAGGAACTTGGCACTCAACCTTAACAAGAACTCCCTATCTTTAACTTTAAACAATATCTATCAACTCTACATTTTTCATTGGTTGTTATATTTTTCAAAATTATTAACTATTTTAATTATGTAAGCTACCTACAAGAAAATACAAGATATAATAATTATAATCTTTGGCAAACCATCTTGTATTATTTTTTAGTATTACCTATTTTGTTATAAAATCTTTAGAATAGCTTTTTGTAAATTTACACTTAATCTATCTACATCATATTTTTAATATAATTCTTTTGTATTTCAATAATAATAAATAATAATAAAAACAAGAGATAATACCCACAAAGATTTCAATTTTGAATCTCATAGTTTACATAATACTTTATAACATGGAAATAGCCAATTGAGGTACTCACGTGAGCTACATTCTGTTAAATATTATCACTAGCATTTGCACCACATGTTGCAAAGGAACGTCATAAGGCATTGGGATTTGATTGATATCATTATTGCAATTCATCAAAAGATGTTACGTAGCGTTTTTCCACTGGTCATTCAAATCGATATGATAGGATTGGATCCTAAAATACAAATTTGTACATTGAATAACTAATGAAACATACAAATTTGTATGTTGAATAACTTAGGAAACATACAAATTTGTATATTGAATAACTAATGAAACTCTTGTTATTCACTGTGCTTATTTTCTTTGAATGGCTTCCTAAAAAACTTTTGAGCCATACAAAAGGATTTTTTAACTTTTGACCGAGTCCATTCAACGGGATTATCTTAAGCCTTGAAATTGAAGAGATGAAATAAATTTTACCACATGAACCGCCTCAAACTGTGGAAAATAAGTAGTATAAAATTAAATTTGGAATACAAACTAATGCATTTATTATTTGAAAACTACAATTTGCTTGAGATTGAAGCTTCCTTTCACATGTTGATCATTCAAATTGATATGATCGGGTTGGATCCTAAAATACTAAATTTGGAATACAAACTAATGCATTTATTATTTGAAAACTACAATCTACTTGAGATTGAAGCTTCCTTTTACAATGTTGGTCATTCAGATCGATATGATCGGATTGGATCCTTAAAAAAAATGTATGTTGAAATACTAATGAAACTCTTGTTATTGACTATGCTTATTTACTTTGAATGGCTTCTTGAAAACTTTTGAGCCATACAAAAGGATTTTTTAAGTTTTGACGAGTCCATTCAATTGTATTATCTTAAGCAATAAATTTTGAGTAAGTTCCTTGAAATTGGAGAAATGAAATAAATTTTACCACATGAACCCCCTCAAATCATGGAAAATAAGTAGTATAAAATTAAATTTGGAATACAAACTAATGCACCTATTATCTGAAAACTACAATCTACTTGAGATTGAAGCTTCCTTTCACAATGTTTCCACGGGCAGTGGCTCTCTTTCCATATTGACTTGAAAGATAAATAAATGTGCAAGATTTAGCATCTGTTTTTGGATATATATATCATAGTTTCACACCTTGATAGATTTCAGAAAGCTGTATGCTCTTTGGAAGGTTGGACATGGTAATTATAGTTTAAGTTATACCATTCCTTCAAAAAAATTATAATTTAAGTTATTGTATTGCATTTTGCTTGATTTGAGATAGAGACCCAATGTCTCCTCTGTTTTGATTTGATCTTTCCATGTTGACTTGAAAGATAAATAAATGTGTAAGATTTAGCATTTGGATTTTGGATATATATATCATAGTTTCACACTTTGATAGATTTCAGAAAGTGGTATGCTCTTTGGAAGGTTAGACATGGTAATTATAGTTTAAGTTATACCACTCTTTAAAAAAAAAAAAATTTAAGTTATTGTATTGCATTTTGCTTGATTTGAGATAGAGACCCAATGTCTCCTATGTTTTGATTCGATTGCATTGCTGTTGTCTTATTGCATTGTGAGAGTGTTATTGCATTGTGAGAGTGTTATTGCATTGTGAGTGAAAATCACACAACTAAGAGATTGCTAGTCTTTGGGAGATTTTGATTGTCTTTTGCATAGATCTTTAAAAAAAATGATTGGAATGACTTTCTAGTTTCTTCTAAAATTTAAACCGTTGGTCTCTCATAATAGAAATGCAATAAAGATGAACAAATTACGGAGGAAATCAAGGACGAACATGCAAGAAATCAACCAATAGAAATTCAATCTTTATAGAACTTCAAACTTGTCTAAAATAATAGGATTTGTTTACAAACTCAAAATAGCTTAAAACCACATATTTGAATAATAGGATTTGTTTACAAACTCAAAATAACTTAAAACCACATATTTGCAAAGTTTCTTTCTAGTTTCCTTTTTCAGTTATAACCATGTTTTGTTCCATTTAATTTTGAAAATAATTGTTCTATATTCGTTGTTCTTTGTTCTCAGCTAACAAGCCGAAGTAGTGCTGCAAAAGAGGAGCGAATTGTTCTATATTCATTGTTCTTTGTTCTCAGCTAACAAGCCGAGGTAGTGCTGCAAAAGAGGAGCGACCATGGCATCGAGATTACTTTTCTGTTTAAAGGTGCTAGTGGCCATCACTGCATCTCTTCAGAGAATAACTCAAAACAAAATGTTGATGACCTAAAGGAGAGTATGAATTGTGCGAAATTTCTTAAACTATTTCACGCAAATCTTTGTAAATTAAAGGTTGCACAAAATAGATAACAAAATAGACAAGAGGGGAAATCCTTTGAGCAAAAGACAACAACAATACTTATCTATTTGGTCTTATCTTCTCTATGCTTCTCTCTAATCAGTCGTTCAAGTTGAAAGAAAGAGACAAGTTGTGTGTGAAGTATCGGGGTGAAAGGGAAGAACAGAGGCACAATCTTAGCAGGAGGTAAATTTGGGAAAAAGGAAAAAACTGATTGAAAAACTCAGTCTTAAACCCTAGTGTATCCAAACAAATAGATTTCCTGAGAGCATTATCCAGAAACACAATGATCCACCATTCTCATAAAATTCACAAGCATCATAATATGCAAGAGCAGCTATAAAAATTGAGCTATCCAAAACTATCCTTTGAAAAATATAAAATTTAACTACACCATTTTTTTAAACACGCAAAAACATAATATATAGTTACATAGTATTAAATCTTGGCTGATGTTACATGGAAGGAAAGGGTTTCAAGCCCAATAAGCCTTATGCACAAAAAGAAAACCTCAAAATGAATTCCATTACACCATTACATGAAGGCTTTGCATGAAATTGAGGGATTTGTGAGCGGATTTTAGGGATTCATTCAGGGTGTACCCATAGACTCTCCAGGATTTATGTCAGAGAAATACAGATCCTGGAGCTAATATTCTTGGTCACCTTGAAACCCATCATCAAATTTAAGCCTGGTACCTCACGAGATCGTCAATGACAAATTCTAATATTTCAGAGAAATACAGATCCTGGAGTCTTGGTCACCCTGAACCCCATCGTCAAATTTAAGCCTGGTACCTCACGAGATCGTCAATGACAGATTCTAACCATTCATTGTCTCATGTAAAGCGGTTACAACCCTTCCACCACCAATTCTAAGTGTATTCTTCCATGAAATATGCCCTTACTAGAGCTTTCACAAATCTCTAGAGTCTGGGAGTTTCCCACAATCACCTCGGGGTTAGATTCGCCATGAATTAGAGAGTTAAGAAAAGGCATCGAAAACCTAATGAGTTGGCTTACAATTTAGTTCAGTGGAAACTTAAAGAGTTTGCAGACAGTTAGTTTAGCCGGTGGGATAAAATGGTCTAACTGAACAATTAATGAGTAAGTTGGTTGAGGAGAGTAAATCCAGGATTCAACGAGTTGGTTGAGCGGACTAAAACAAGGATTCAGTTCAAAGTTCACTTCTTGGGATCAAGGACGGGACATTTTTAATCGTCTAACACGTGATCTAATGGCGCATAGTGGAGACAACTAGTTCATTTCAAATGGAACGCCTTAAGTCCTAAAAATCAAAATTTCAGGCTATTTTCAATTTTCAAATATTTTTCTCACATAAAAACTTTATTTTGTTTTAAATTATTTAATAAAAAACAATTCTGGAAAATATATTATTTCATTTTCTCTTAATACAATCAAATAAAATAAAAAGTTGATTTCAGGTAATAATGATTTCTCAATTGTCTCATACATTTGAATATGCATTACTCTTTAAGAAGAATAATAAATACCAAATTGATATATGATTCTTTTTCTTTTAAGGTAAAAGTTTTTTTAACAATTTTATAGTTAAAGTTTAGTGTATATATATCATATTTTGTTTATTAAAGAAAATACATATTTATTATAAAAAAAACACATATTCTTAACCATTAAATCTAAAGAACCTTACATTTACTCAAAAATTACATATATAATCACCAGTAATTATAATTTTTTGTGTTGAATGTGTCAACACTGTAATATAATTACATCTTCCACTGTTTGTTTAATAAAATTACTCAGTATATAGATCTTGATAATAAGATAAGGCGAGCTGTATCCAACCAGCAGAATTTTTGTTAGGTATTTTAATGTTAGCGGAGTTTTTTGTGGGTATTTTGATAAAACCACATAAATTAGTAAAAAAATAATTGAAAAAGACATTTTTTTTTTATGGGCAAATAATCTACAAGGTCCTTATCTCTGCAACACTTCTAAATTCATCAGTTTATCTGTATTATTACGCTATTTATAATGTCAAAAAGGATAAAATTATTTGCGCTCTCTATCAGAACACTGATGGCAACACATAGGTACCGCATGCCTTAAAAAGGAAGAGGTTGCACCACACACTCTGTACTTTATCTTCTTCACCCTTGTAAGCTGGTCCACCAACTTGTCAATCTCAAAAAAGTAATACCACGTCACTTGTAACAAATGACGTCAGCCTGCACGCAAAAAGGTCGACTTCCTTGGCGTGAAGTATGGAACGCATGCTATTAAGAGGCTTTGTACTGAAATGACATTTTATGAGAGGCCCTCACAGCTGAAGTGGAGCCAAAGTTGAATGAACAGAAATAGCAGTACTGTCACTTCTAATTCTGTCACCTTAGCCCGATATCAGGCGGCGTGCGTTTGCAGCACGCTGATGCCTTTTATAAAGGTGTTCCAAAAATTTTACAAAGCAGTTTAGAAAATAATGGAAATTTTAGTAAGATTATGTAAAAATCTAGTGAAGATTTTGTGTGGTTCATGGCGTTTTGATGGTGTTAATCCATTCCCACCAAAAAAAAATTATTCAAAAACTCATGCATTTTGGCAAGAAAACTGTATGATTTTTTGAAAAAAATTTTACTGAATTCTAGCAAGAAAATTGTCGTCTTTGCATCAGTAGATGTTGTCATCTTTAAAAACATTGTTGCACAAGGAAACCTACAAAAAATGTTTAATCTCACCACTATCATGTTCATATAAATTAAAGGTGTTGTCTACAGAATCACATGAAATTTTATTTTTCATCAAAATTCTGTGATTTTTTTCGAAAAATCTGATCATGAGAATGTTTGAATTATTTTTTATGGTGGAAATGGATTCAGCACCATCCTCTTGGGCACCCAAAATCTTAAAGTTTGACAGTTGTAACCCAGATTTCCCAAAATTTACACTGATTTTGGCAAAAATCATGCTGGAATTTCCACTATTGTCCCCTTGAATTTGTGGCCGCCTTACACCACTCTTAAATTAAATTGTGCTTAATCTCACTATTAGCATGGTCGTACAAATTAAATTGCTGACAAATACCAATAGCCATCCCAATCAACTTATGTCTTATTTATAGAGCTGAGGTGGAGGTCCCAAATGGAAAACCCCTTAACTTCATCCATTGAGTTGTGTATACAACAAAGAATATTTAGCTTATTAAAGGTGGAGGTTGGAAATGGAAAAACTATTTGGAAACTCTTAAGTGCATCCATGAGTTGTGTATACAACACAAAAATAAAACCACACCTATTTTGTGTAAATATCTCAGCATTAGAAGATTTATCTTTTTGGTTTTTCTAACTTAGATTTTGTCCAAAAATCTCAAATTTATTGAAATAGTAAGTTTCAACTATGTAATTCATAGTAAACAAATTCAAATTTGAATTCTATTGGATATGTAAAAAAATTGACTACCTAAAATTCAATATGCAAAAATTCAAAAACACTGATATTACAAAATTGGATTATTTTTTAAAAATTTTTAAAAATTCCATATTTTTACTTTTTATTTCATGAACTAATTATTTATAAATTAAAACAATTAAAAATATATATTATACATGTACCTAATATTATATAATTCTATTAAAAAACCATAAAACAACATGTTTTAAGAAAAGAATAACAACCTCAAATCATAAATTTTAATATAACTCTTAAAAGGAGAATTAACAACATTATTAATTCTATAAAAAAATATTATACATGTATATAATATTATATAATTCTATAAAAAAATATAAAATAATATATTTTTAAAAAAGAGTAATAACCTCACATCATAAATTTTAATATAATGAAAATTAACAACATTATTAGTTAATAACTAGAACAACTTAAATCTCTCTTTGTAGAATTAGCTTTTCTAGTTGATCTTGTTGAAAACACACTTTCAAGGAATTGTTTACTTTCTAGATTTTGTTCATCTAGTTGAAGGTCTCACATTATGCTCACTCTAAAACAAACACGAAGAGAAAAGCACACCCAAACTTTTTTTTTTCTTTTTTTTTAATCTAGGATAATCGGTAACGGGTGAGAGTTATCCTGAAAGGCCTAGGATCAAATCCAAAAGCACACCCAAATCTTAATTCATGATTTTCTATTTAGTTTAGGGTGGGGAAGAAAATTGGAGTGTACCAAGCATACTTGCAAATTTGAAAAAGAATACCAAGGTATAAAATTCAATATGAGAAAAAAATAGAAAGTATATATTTTTCAAATATTTATAACAAGAATACTTTTTGTATTCTGTAATCATAATGAATTAAGCAAAAATCTTTAGGTAGAAAGCACATAAGAATACTTATTAAATTTGAAAAATAATTCAAATGTACAAAATTTAATATAATTTAATATGGAAAAAAATCAAAATTATATGTTTTACAAACATGTATAAATAATAATTTATTATTTTTAGCAACTATAAACATACTATTTTCTATGCTATTTTAATATGAAATTTATTGTTTTTCACAGCTAAATTTTTTTAATATGTAATTTATTGTTTACTATACTTTTTTTAATATACAAATTTCTATTTTTATTTTTTTAAATATTAAATTTGTCATTAAAAATTTTAAATTGTAATTTTTTTAATACAGAAATTTCTACTTTATTTTTTAAATAAAAAAAAAAAATCTATTTTTTTATTTTTTAAATATTACATTTTATATTATCATATCTTTATCAAATTTCATCACAATTGTGTTTAATTCTGTCACAATTATTTTTAATATGCAATTTTATAATTTATTATAACTTTTTAATATAAAAAATTAATATTTGTATTTTGGTAATCAAGTGGCATTTTTTTTTGAATAACAGTGATGAGTCAGCTTTAGCAGTCAATGATGATTAATTCAAGGTGGCATGGTTTTCTTTGAATAACAGTGATGAGTCAACTTTAGCAGTCAGTGATGACTATCTCCATTGCTAGTTTGACCACTGAATTATGATGAAAAAAATGTTTCTAGAGACTTTTAGATGTTTCATCATAAACATGAAACTAAAAACATAAGTGAAAGTGAAGAGTTCACTTGAAACGTTACCGTTTCATCGATTTTTAACATAACCACGAGATCTACATTCTAAAAACTGAATTAAGATAGATTTTTTCATTATATTTAAAAACAAACAAACAAACAAATAAACATGTCCTGATGATGAACCACACTAGTTGGTTCGAAACGCTTCGACAAATGATTCTCTATGTGATTTTGCTGAAACCTCTTACAATCAAACAAACAAACAAACATCTTCAGACCAATTTTTATCACCCAATTCTATATTACTTTAAAAAAACACAACAAAAGCATCTCCGTTCAACTGTTCCTCCACAAAACCTACGAAGTGAACACGACTCTTGGTTAACTCCTCGAAAAGGGTTAACGAGATCTTGATCTTGATCTTGGTGACAAAATCTTGATCACCGACAGAGGTGACAACTAGGGTACAATGTGCATTAGATTTTGACCACTTAACACGGATGTTCTTGGGAAAATCTTGTTAAAGAAAAATGGGTGTTGAGTATTCCAAAGAAGCTCCAGCGTTTACCAGCCGCCAAAATACCTGGAGAATGGTCTCAAACAATAAGTCCAGTTTGTGACAATATCTCCTTGGAAGGCGGTTCTGACAGGCAAGTGCCCAGAAAATCTTTATTGAAACAAAATATGCTGCCAAAGTGTCCTCCGGCGCTTACCAGCTGCAAAAATAGCCGGAGAATTGTCTCAAACACTAAGTGCAGTTTGTGATAATATCTTATTCCAAAGCCATTCCTAGAGACAATTGCCTAACTGATCCATTTAGCTTTTAAACTTTAACATAACATCTCCAACCGATGCTTTTTTCGAAAGACTATGCATTATAATGCAAGACAACATCTGCGAAAAATAAAACATAAAAATGAATGAATACTAATTATTATTTAGTATTGATTTTTTTGATGCTGTATTGAATTTATTTTTTATCTCTAGTGTTTATTTATTTGTTGTGTTTTTATATTAAGTAGATATAAAGAAGATATGAAGGTAATATTCATAAACACTGACAAGAATAGCAAGTAGTAAATGTAAGCAAGTTATGTAGGCAATAGATACAAGTAAGTGGAGTAGGAAGTAAGAAGATTTGCAGGCAGAGCTATGAAAGATGGCTAAGTATCATTTATAAATCCAAACCCCAAAAAGGTGGGGAGCTTATTTGAATTGGAGTTGTATCTCATTTCTAATCAGCTAAAAGATTCACCACAAGCAAAGTTTTTCACCTCCAATACCCCACTAGTAAGATATAATTTCAATAAGTAGGTAATACGTGGATACATGAACACCATAACGATCCTATTGCATAAAAATGATAACATTTCTTTTTTGACCTATAAAAATTGTTAACATTTTCTTTTTTTTTTAAATGTTATATAGTACATAAGAAAATGATTGATAAAGATAAAAACATTAAAAATAATGCCAAGTAGAATATATATTGAAAAGCTTTTTTGTCCTTCAATAAATAAAAATAAGAAACAATTTCCATTTTAAATTTGACAAGTTATTTTTTATTTCAATTTTCATTTGCATTGGAAATCATTTTACACCTTTCCATCATGAGTTAAAAAGCTCTCGAAGAGAAATGACAAATTTCAAATTTGAACCTTGATTGTGATATATTGGAAATTGTTATACCTTGGTAGACTTGAAAATCTAAATAGAATTAACATATTAAGCTCATAGAATTCATTGATTGGATCCACAGAATTACTTTAGGGTGAATGTAATGACTGTACTAAATTAAGAGCCATTACTGAACTGTGAAACTGTAAAGATTGCTGAAACTGTCTGAAATGGTATTAATAGATTTGACGAAGTACTTACCTGATCTGCTACGGCTGTTGCGATGAGGATGTTGCAGAACTTCTCTCGTTACCGAATGACCAAACCACCCAGCCGAACCGAGTATACCTGGATACTCAATCCAGTATGTCTCTCAACCGAAGCATACCGTTCCCCCGTGCCCAGAGACTTCAAAACAAGTAAGGCTCAGTTCCGAATTATAAGCAGTATGGATAAATTTCCTCTCCTTCTTCCTTCAACAGCACTCTCCTTCGTCCTTCAACAGCCCTCGGTTCAGTTTTTCCACTCACAGTCAATACCACCTTCCTTTTTCCTCCCCCTGACATAGAACACCCCCCCCCTTTTATAGCAGAGGTTCCTCCCTCTCTACGCATCAGTTCACGCCTTTATGGAAGGATAAGATTTTGTTAGGCGGTGACCGCTTGTCAAGGTATTTGCCTTTAATAGAATCAGATCTTCACACATCGGATGGTGTCACTTTATTTGCCTTTAATAGAATCAGATCTTCACACATCGGATGGTGTCACTTTAATTTACCTTTAATAGAATCAGATCTTCACACATCGGATGGTGTCACTTTAATTTATGACAGATGGTACTTTAATTTAAATAGTATAAAACCATGATGATTTAAATATTACATATTATTTTATGTCTTATAAAATATCAAGTTTAATCATAAGGTTTATGGGTTTAGTTTTATTAGTACACATTTTGGGTTATATATGTAAACATATGAATAAACTCAACCATATTTCTTACTGAGTGTATATTTCTTCTATTTACGAGAATTAGGTATTTAATTTACACCTTTGATAATTAATTCATTTATCTTATATTTAGACATTCTCCATGAATAGTCGATATATAGTCGATGTATATATATATACATATACTAGTGCAATGTATATGATGCATGCATATGTAGCTATCATATGCATGCCTCACATGCATGCTAATATTGCTATGTTGTTCGTGATTTGAGATGGGTTGTTACATACACCCCTCCTTCAAAAGAACTTCGTCCCGAAGTTAAGGGTTTATAAAGTATATTGATAATTCCTTTAGAGTATGAAAGGATTGTATTATGCGATTGAATTTTCATTTATGATCGTGAGGACACTTTAAAATTGGAGATTTTGAACGCTGATAGATTTCTAATTTTTAATGGTCATGCCTTGCCCAAACCAGGTTCCCAAGCTATTCTAAAATCATCCTATCCTTCCTAATCTCTTCCGCTCCCATCCTATCCGTCCTCTACTGGAGTATGCCATGGCGTCAGCTATACTGACCTAACCATGCATAAACTCTAAGGATGGCAACGTCGACTATATCGACCTGATTTCCCAGTAGGCATCCGGCAATCATCATCACACGTCTAGGGGAGCGTGACTCGCACAATCCTCCCATGATCCCAGGTTTTTAGAGGATAAACGGTGGGCAACACCTCCACCCCTCCCAGTAGAATCAAGGTTAATACCCTATCACGGAATCTCTTTGAGCCTTAATTGTTCTGAAGTTTCTGTCATCACGTGGTCATTTGGTAACGGATTTTATCTGCAATCATAAACACTTGTCCATGCATTTATAACATGTGCATTAATATTTTCAAAAAAAAAAAAAAAAACAGGTCCGAAAGTTGAACCAGCTCCGATACCATATGTAATGACTGTACTAAATTAAGAGCCATTACTGAACTGTGAAACTATAAAGATTGCTGAAACTGTCTGAAATGGTATTAATAGATTTGACGAAGTACTTACCTGATCTGCTACGGCTGTTGCGATGAGGATGCTGCAGAACTTCTCTCGTTACCGAATGACCAAACCACCTAGCCGAACCGAGTATACCTGGATACTCAATCCAGTATGCCTCTCAACCGAATTATAAGCAGTATGGATAAATTTCCTCTCCTTCTTCCTTCAACAGCACTCTCCTTCGTCCTTCAACAGCCCTCGGTTCAGTTTTTCCACTCACAGTCAATACCACCTTCCTTTTTCCTCCCCCCTTTTATAGCAGAGGTTCCTCCCTCTCTACGCATCAGTTCACCGCCTTTATGGAAGGATAAGATTTTGTTAGGCGGTGACCGCTTGTCAAGGTATTTGCCTTTAATAGAATCAGATCTTCACACATCGGATGGTGTCACTTTATTTGCCTTTAATAGAATCAGATCTTCACACATCGGATGGTGTCACTTTAATTTACCTTTAATAGAATCAGATCTTCACACATCGGATGGTGTCACTTTAATTTATGACAGATGGTACTTTAATTTAAATAGTATAAAACCATGATGATTTAAATATTACATATTATTTTATGTCTTATAAAATATCAAGTTTAATCATAAGGTTTATGGGTTTAGTTTTATTAGTACACATTTTGGGTTATATATGTAAACATATGAATAAACTCAGCCATATTTCTTACTGAGTGTATATTTCTTCTATTTACGAGAATTAGGTATTTAAATTACACCTTTGATAATTAATTCATTTATCTTATATTTAGACATTCTCCATGAATAGTCGATATATAGTCGATGTATATATATATATATATATATATATATACATATACTAGTGCAATGTATATGATGCATGCATATGTAGCTATCATATGCATGCCTCACATGCATGCTAATATTGCTATGTTGTTCGTGATTTGAGATGGGTTGTTACAGTGAAAGCATGGAGATGGTTTACACTTTTTGGGGCGTGTTTGGGTGGAAAAAGTGCTTGGGCACTAAAAAAAGTAGCTAGATTGTAGTTCGATAGGGTTAAAAACAAACCCTCGAGCTAGATCGAGCAATTGAAGTATGGAGTGTTCAAATCAATCTCACCAACGACGACCTAGCCAACGTCTCAGAGGCTCAAACGAAGGTAGGTATTCTATCATTTTTGTCATTTTTTCTTTCTTTTTTCAAAAAAAAAAAAAAACAAAAAAAACAAAACAAAACATGAACAAAAACCATGAAAACCACAAAAAAAATCTTCAAAAATCACAAAACCAATCAAGAAAACCACAAAAAAACCATTTAAAAAAAAACCTTCAAAACCAACCTAAAAAACCATAAAAAAAACCCTCAAAACAACTTAGAAACTACAAAAAAAAAAAACACTATAATTTAGATTTTATTTTAGGTTTTAAAGTTTTGATTTTTGTGAAATAAATTTTAATTTATTTTTTGTTATTTAAAATGCATTTTAAATTTATAACAAATTTGACTAAAAATATATCCAACAAATTCCAAAACTCAAAATAACAAAATTATAACCAATAAATAAGAAAATTAAAAACTTGAGATTAACATAATGAATATAGTTACTCAAAGTTTATTTTATTTTATTATTTTAAATTTAAATTAATTTATATTTTAATTTTTTTAATAATAAATATATTAAAATTCTAGTTTTAAAAATTATATATATATATATATATATATATTATAATTATTTAACATAACATAAAATTATTTAACACATATATTATAACTTGGCATGTTACAACATAACCATAACTATAGTTCATAAAACTATTTAACTATATAATTATATATGTTTAACTAAATTATAACTTAGTTCTAACATTACATACCTATATATTATAGTTCTATATATATTGTTTATAACTCATGGGACCAGCCCGCGTACTCTAACCGGACACAAGATTTGGTTTATTCGAAATTATTAAATTTATGATTTTTGGTAGGGTGTAGTGGTACTTAGATATTTTGGTTGTGATTAATGTGATTGCTACGATACTCTTGTGAGGGAGACACCTGTCTCGACCTCGGGCTCTGTTCTCCCGCCTTCACTGTGCTTGTAACCCTAGCTCCTCACTTGGTCCGTCATTTCGACTGTTGTTTGTTTGCGCTGAGAGGGTCTGCTCTCTGGTTTTCCTCCTGAGGGTTTCGTTAATGTTGCTCTGGCGCTCAACTTGGCTTCTCGGCCACGACTTGTCTAGTAGCAGGACTCTGCTAGTGTTTTATCTGTTTTGATGGATGCCTGTATTTGCTTGTTGGTCTGCCTGAGGGTTTTGGGCTGCCTTTCGGCGTTCTGCGACTATGTCCGAAGGTTCTCTGTGACACGATGACAGCTTATTTCCTCCTGAATGTATCTGGCATTATTGTGTTTATGTTTCACTGGTTACTGGTTGATGGCTCTGCTATTTAATCTTGCTTCTGGTTACTTGTGCATTCAGGTTGCGGCCACGAGGTGACCCTGTTCTCGTCCTCAGTTCGCAGACTCCTCAGGTATGTTTTCTTTCTTTGCTTTAGTATTTGCTATGCTTCTCTTTTCGGTCCTGACAGTGAACGCTCCTTGTGAGCAGGGTCTCTTGCTGGTTCGCGACCTGTTGTCGTCTCTCTGCTTGTAGTTCGTCGACCCCTTCTCTGGTAAGTGAAACCCTTACCCTGTCTCTTTACTCATTTGATTTTTGTTGTGTTCTGTTGTTGATTCTCTGCTTGTGGTGGTTGCAGGTGGAAGGCGAGCGAGCAATGGTGGCTTCGGCTCCTCTTGCGCTTCGCTAGACCGAGTAGGGTCTTTCCATGATGTTCATACTTGTAACCTATTGATGTTGTTGTGTCTTAGTTTCAGGCTTCAGCCTCTCTGTCGTTTAATTAGTCCCTCTATGGAATATGGATAGGTTGCTTGTCTTGCTTAAGATCTTTGGGGTTTTAGGGTGAGCGTATGTTCAGGGTTTCGAACCCAGGTCTTCGGTCTACTTGTGACATGAATTGGTTTAACTTATGTATATGTAATTCAGGGTTTTGAACCCAAGTCTTCAGTCTACTTGTAATATGAACTGTTTAACTTAACTTATAAATTATTTTGCAAAGACTCTTGTAACTTATCTTTCAAACTGTGTTTGCAATGAAAAGATTTATATAATGAGTCTTGTAGTACCTGGACTTTGATGTTGTTTTCGTATTGGTGATTTTGGTGATGTTAAATGTGAAACCCTCTGCTTGTTCGCCTTGTTGTACGCTCGTTACTGTTCAGAACTGTAAGTGGTTGTTTGTGAGGCTTGTCGGTTCTTCGATGGTTTCCTCTCTGTATGCTTGCAACAGCACTTCCACGCTCTCGGTCTTGCTATCTTTGTTTGTCTTGATGTCTGCTAAAAGATTTCAATTTCCAATGCTTGCTTCTGTTTGGAAATGCGCTCAATATATTTTAAGAATAGGAAAGAAACTAATTGCACATGGAATTCAGATGACTGCGAAATATTACTTGTAAATTCTTTATTGCTCTTCTACTATGATGGAAATCAACCCTACAATGATTTGTTCTTTTTGCTTTTATATGATTTGTTAAACAGTTTTTGGAAACTGTTAACAGTTACATACAGTTACCATAAGAAACTGTCAATTTCCTATTTATCTAAATTCTAGGATTAATTTTAAAAGAAACAGAGTTTTTGTTTTTTTCTGTAAATAAATAAAACAAAACTCCTTAACAGAAAAAACGAAACCAAAACTGTTGTCGTGTCCCAACTGCTGATAACTAAGGAAATAAAATAAGAAGAAAAAAAACAACTCAGGTACAATGACCTGTGAACCTGTTTAGCTTGCGAGTCAAACACCTCCACTTGTCTACCCCTGGTTGGATGCTCCTGCATCAAGCTCCCGGGGTAACAAAAAGTCATGGCTCCGGTCCATGAGCTCCTTGATAGAATACCCTGCACGTTGTATTTGTCCCACATCAAGCCATGAACTGTCCTCTATAGGGCGGTTCTTCCACTTGACGAGGTACTGTAGGTACTCCTTCTTCCGTGTCTGCCTGGCCACTTGTGTGTCAAGGATTCCCTCGATTTCGAGCAGCTGCGCTGAAGGCATTTGTCTCATCCACGAACTACTGTCCTCTTAGGTGTCTCGTTTTGGCTGTGTCGAACTGTCCTCTTCCAAATTGGCAGTGTATGGGAATAAATCTGCCACATTAAAAATGGGCGATATTCCTATACCTGGAGGCAATTGCAGTTCATAAGCATTTGCAGAAAACTTGCACAGAATCTTACAAGGTCCAATTTTTTTGAATTTCAGTTTGTTGTATTCGCCCCTAGGAAATCGTTCCTTGCACAGATGCGCCAAGACCTAATCCCCCACATTAAATTGTACCTCACGTCGTTTCAAATCAGCTTTCTGTTTGTACTTCTGACTGATGTCCTGTAATTTCATCTTCACCTGCTCATGTAGGTCGTTAATTGCTCTTGCAAAGTCTTCCCCGTCAGCACTTCTTTTCTCTAGTTGTCCCAAATCCCACAGTTCATGCACTCCTTGGGGATGCATTCTGTACACAATTTGAAAAGGATTGTTTCCTGTGCTTCAGTTTGGTGAATCGTTGTAAGCAAATTCTGCATAAGCAAGCACACGATCCCACATACGTGAATTTTCTCCCACTAGACTCCTTAGCAGGTTTCCTAGACTTCTGTTCACCACCTCCGTTTGCCCATCCGTCTGTGGGTGATAAGCGGAGCTGAAGTTCAACTGTGTGTCCAGCTTCTTCCACAGGGTGTGCCAAAAATGTCCTGTAAATTTCACATCTCTGTCAGAGACAATGGACTTAGGCAAGCCATGTAACCTGACAATCTCTGTGAAAAACAAGTGTGCTATGTGAGTGGCATCATTGGTTTTCCTACAAGGAATAAAATGCGCCTTTTTGAAAATCGGTCTACTACCACCATCACAGAGTCATGACTGTGTTTTGTTCTTGGTAAACCCAAGACAAAGTCCAAGCTCACTGAGTCCCACGGTCTACCTGGAATAGGCAGTGGTGTGTAGAGTCCCGTATTCTGACTATGTCCTTTTGCCAATTGACACACTTTACACCTAGTTACAAATCGCTGCACATCCCTTCGCATCCTCGGCCAATAATAAAAGTGACTGAGCTGATCCAAGGTCTTGTCAATGCCGAAATGTCCAACAAGACCTCCACTGTGTTTCTCCCGGATGATGTTCTCCCTCATCGAACAATCAAGAATACACAGTTGTCCTCCCTTAAACAGCAACTTCTCCTGTAGGTTATAGTCTAGCCATGGACTAATATTCCTCATCAAATGGTTTTGGTAGGCTTCATAAGCCTCCTTAAAATCTGCATCTGTCTGATACAAGTCTTTCAAGTGTTCAAAACCCAACACTTGTATCATGCTCTCCTGCAAAAGAAAAACCCTTCTGCTCAATGCATCTACTACCTTGTTGGCATGTCCACTAATATGTTTCAACACAAACATATAACTCTGCAAGTATTCAACCCACTTCGCATGCTTGTGGTTCAGTTTGTGCTGTTGCATAACATACTGCAATGTAGAATTATCTGAAAACAAAACAAACTCATTACCCAGCAAATAGTGTCTCCAATGCTTCAATGCTTGGACGACAACATAGAAATCCTTGTCATATGATGAGTACTTCTACCTACTTTCATTCAACTTTTCACTGAAATAAGCAACAGGTTTGTCTTCTTGGCTGAGTACGGCCCCAATGGTTGTACCACTGGCATCACAACGAACTTGAAAAAGTTTGTTGAAGTCAGGTAGCCTCAAAATTGGCCTCTCAGTGATCTTCTTTTTCAACATCTGGAAACTCCTTTCCGCCACTTCAATCCACTGAAAAGGTTGACTTGCCTTCTTGATTGTATCCAACATAGGTGTGCAGATTCCACTAAAGTCCCTTATAAACTTACGATAAAAACTTGCCAACCCATGAAAACTTCGTACTTTGAACAGACTCTTAGGGGATGGCCAGCTAAGTATAGCTGCAACTTTTTCTAGGTCCATTTTTAGCTCATTCTCTGCAATCACGAAACCCAAATAGACCAACTCCTTCTGAAAGAAAGTGCATTTCTTCAGATTTATCAGCAACTTGTTTTGCTGCAATTTATCCAAAACATATCAAACATGTCGAAAATGTTCCTCCATGGTTTTGCTGAAAATCGGTATATTGTCAAGATACACAATCACAAATTTCCCAATGAACTCCTTCAGCATTTTGTTCATCAGGTGCATAAAAGTACTAGGTGCATTACTTAACCCAAATGGCATCACCAGCCATTCATACAACCCTTCATTAGTCTTGAAAGTTGTTTTCCATTCATCCCCTTCCCAGATTCTAATCTAGTGGTATCCACTCTTCAAATCTATCTTTGAAAAATAGGCTGCCCTACTCAAACAGTCCATCATATCGTCCATTCGTGGCAATGGAAACCTGTATCTGATCGTAATCTTGTTTATTGCTCGCGAATCCGTGCACATCCGCCATTCGCCTCCTTTCTTGGGAGCAAGCACCGTCGGAATTGCACATGGGCTCAAGCTCTCCCAAATCAGTCCCTTATCCAGCAATTCCTGTACCTGTTTTCTAATCTCCTCGTTGTCTTTGGGGCTCATCCGGTAAGTAGCTTTATTCGGTAGACTAGCTCCAGGGATGAAATCTATGTGATGACTAATACTCCACTTTGGTGGAAATTTATCTGGTAAATCATCCACCACAATGTCGCTGAATTCCTACAACATTTCCTGAATTTCTGCAGGTAAATCAAAAATTTTTGTGTGCAACAGCACTGTTCTTGGTCTTCTCACAACAACATATTTCACTTCATCATCTTCAATCTGCTTTAAAAATTGTTTTCCACCCACCAATAACACTTTTGTTCTGCTAGTTTCCACTGTTTCCTCCTCCTTGATGGGCACTAACGTATGCTTAATTCCATCCTTAACAAACTTGTAATAGTTTGTCTTCCCATCATGAATGACTTTCCGGTCATACTACCACAGTCTTCCTAGCAGAATATGACACACATCCATGGGCATGATGTCACAAATAACTTTGTCCTTATATCTGCCAATATGGAATTCCACCTCACACTGCTCATCAACCAGTAGTTGGTGACCCTTCTGTAACCACGACACCTTATAGGGGGTTGGATGCTTCAGTCATTTCAGACCCAATTTTTCCACCATCTCTGTTGCAACCAGATTATCAGTGCTTCCACTGTCTATAATCAACTTGCAACATTTGCCATGTGACTTGCACACAGCTCGAAACAATGTCTTCCTTTGGGTTTGTTTAGTTGTTTCCTTCACTGGTTTCAGCAATGCCTTATTCAAAACTAAGGCCTCTCCTGTCTCTGGTGCATTTTCTACCTCCTAAGCAACATATGCTCCTCTTTGACCAACCTATTCTCCTTCAGGACATTCAAAGGATCTGTGCCCCCACTTGTGGCACTTGTAGCACTAGTAGGCAGCTCCTCTACCTCTGCCATTTCCCCTGCCTCTCTAGTATGGCCTTCCTCCTCTTGTGCTACCATCCTTTTCTATTGTCCCTGAAGGTTTGTAACTACTTCCCTCTTCACTGTTATTGGCAGTCCTTCCTCTGCCAAAGGATTTTCCTTTTCCTCTACCTGTTCCTCATCCCCTCCTAGCATTCTGCTTTCTTGTGAGCTTCTCTTCTGCCTTTAAGGCACTCTGATATGCTTCTTCTATATTCTTTGGAGAAAGAATACTTATTTCGTCTAATATTTCCAGCCTTAGGCCATTCACAAACCTCACTGTCTTCTCTGGGGTGTCTTCAGTATATCCAGCTCTCAAGTTCACCCAATAGAATTCTTCAGTATATTCTTTCACCGTCATTCCTCTCTGCTTCAAATTCTGTACCTGTCGATGTAAAGCAATTTGATAATCTTTGGACAGAAACCTACCCTTCATCTTGGCAACCATTCTAGTCCACTTTTTAATTGGTAACTTGTTCAATCTTCTCCTTTCTGCCTGGACACTATCCCACCATAAGGCTGCGTGTCCCTTCAGCTTGGTAGCAGCGAATTTAACTCTCCTATCTTCGTTGACCTCCTCACATTCAAAATACTTATCCAACTCACTAATCCAGTCCAACAGCACCTCTGTGGACAAACTTCCATCATAGTTCGGAATTTCAGGTTTTGGCTTACTGCTAGCCAACAAAACTGACCTTAATAATTTAATCTCAGGTCCTTCTTCATCTGATCCATCTGTTGTAACTACAGCCTCTTCCTCACTGTCATCTCCTACTTCTGAATCCCTTCTCCTTCCTGCTTCTACTGCCACCAAACGGGCATTCAAGATCCTAAGCTCTTCTCTCAACCCCTCATCTACGACTCTTCGAATAGCTCTACCACGTCCTCTTCTCCCAACTTCCATTTCAGTCCACTAACCTGCTCTGATACCAAAATTTGATGGGACCAGCCTGCGTACTCTAACCGGACACAAGATTTGGTTTATTCGAAATTATTAAATTTATGATTTTTGGTAGGGTGTAGTGGTACTTAGATATTTTGGTTGTGATTAATGTGATTGCTATGGTACTCTTGTGAGGAAGACACCTGTCTCGACCTTGGCCTCTGTTCTCCCACCTTCACTATGCTTGTAACCCTAGCTCCTCACTTGGTCCGTCATTTCAACTGTTGTTTGTTTGCACTGAGAGGGTCTGCTCTCTGGTTTTCCTCCTAAGGGTTTCATTAATGTTGCTCTGGTGCTCAACTTGGCTTCTCGGCCATGGCTTGTCTAGTAGCAGGACTCTGCTAGTGTTTTATCTATTTTGATGGATGCTTATATTTTCTTGTTGGTCTGCCTGAGGGTTCTGGGTCGCCTTTCAGTGTTCTGCGACGATGTCCGAAGGTTCTCTGTGACACGATGACAGCTTATTTCCTCCTAAATGTATCTGGCATTATTGTGTTTATGTTTCATTGGTTACTGGTTGATGGCTCTGCTATTTAATCTTGCTTCTGGTTACTTGTGCATTCATGTTGCGGCCATGAGGTGACCCTGTTCTTGTCCTCGGTTCGCAGACTCCTCAGGTATGTTTTCTTTCTTTGCTTTAGTATTTGCTATGCTTCTCTTTCTGGTCCTGACAGTGAATGCTCCTTGTGAGCAGGGTCTCTTGCTGGTTCGCGACCTGTTGTCGTCTCTCTACTTATAGTTTGTCTACCTCTTCTCTGGTAAGTGAAACCCTTACCGTGTCTCTTTAAAAAACGAAATCGAAACTGTTGTTGTGTCCCAACTGTTGATAACTAAGGAAATAAAATAAGAAGAAAAAAAAACAACTCAGGTACAATGACCTATGAACCTGTTTAGCTTGCGAGTCAAACACCTCCACTTGTCTACCCCTGGTTGGATGCTCCTGCATCAATAACATAAGATAGTTCTATAATTATTTAGTTCATAACATAAAGTTATTTAATATAACACATATATAATATAACATGTAACATAACTATGACTAATACATAATTATGTAACTATATAATTATTTAAATATAACTATATATATTTAACTATTATAACATTATAACATATCACATAGCTAAATATATTATATATATAGTTAGTTAGTTTATAACCTAACATAATTATATAACTATTTAACATAACATAATTCTATAATTATTTAATAGCATAGACTTTTATATATATATATATATATATATATATATATATATATATATATATATATATATATAACATAGCACGTAACATAACAGTGTAACATGTATTGTGCATAATTATAACATAATATAACTATAACATTTAACATATTATATATATATAAGTTCATATTTCAACCATGTATCATTGATAGATGCATTAAATCCATTATGAAAAGTGCATTTGGTCTAGTGAATAAAAACATTTAGACTATTTTCTAATTTGTACCATATTGTTTCATTATGTAGTGTGTTGTATAAGAAACATTTTCTTCATGTGCTTGCACCTAGTACATGTCATGTGTTAAAGTCAAACATTAAGAACTTAAAGTTTAATGGAGTATATGGTTGGCATGAAATTTTATTAATTTTGTAAATAGGTTTATTTCAAATTTTTACATATATATTTACATATTTATGTGCTATGAATAAAATGCATTATTTAGAAACTAGAAAAAATGTGAAGGTAGATTTGACACTTCTTTCTATTGTGTTTAAATGGAACTCAATATTTTGGTTGATAAATATCAAAAAATGGACTCTAAAGTTTAAGACTTCAGGCTAGATTATTATGCCTGAGTTTAGAAATGGTTTTTTTATCAACATTCTTTCTAAGTCAATGCGTTTTCTTGGATTAGTTTATATGTATTATATGTAATATATTGAGGCATCCCATATACGAACCCCAACTACAAGTCATCACAGTGCGAGGGGTTCTGTTATACGTGATCAGGCTAGTAATATATCACGTAGCCTACCAAGAGTTCATCTTCCACTCATATATCCCACCTCTGACGCCAGTCGAAGTGTCAGAGACAGTGTTTCTGTCTCTATTGATGATCATACTACCTCTAGTTGACCTTCTTCGCCTATTTAAGGTACACCTCCTACATTTTTAAATCATCTTCAAACTTTATGTGTTTATGTCTTGAAATTGTCTTCAACTGATGTGTTTGAATTTAATGTATATGTTATTATGCTTCTACTCTGTTAAATATATATGTTAAATTATGTTTATGATTTGCAGACCCTCAATAGGCCAAAGTTTAGGATCAGAGTGCAAAATTGATCCCTCTGTGGGATGATGCTATAGCTCATATTCACCAACTCGTCTATGTTTGTCTTTTATGTTGGATAACATCAATAGGTTGATCGAGACATATTGGAGGTAGAGCCCACATAACCACCTCCTTCAGCACATAAAGAGGATTAGGAGGCATGAGATTAGAGGCCCATATACTTGGGAGGTGGTGAAAGAGGCCACCAAGGACATTGATGTTCGTGGGGAGTTTTTCGACATCCCTCCGGATTGCCCTGCTAGACATAGAGGTCTGATTCCACTAAAATATTTTAGGAATGTTGATGTAGCCCCTTTTATGTATGATAGATTCATTGGAGCTTGGGGCCAGTTCCCCCACCATGACCAGGTCGCCATTTATTTTTCCAAGCATTTATATGCAGAGTTTGTGTTACATATGAGGTTAAATTACACTGATACCAGATCTTGTTATTATGGACCCAGCTTGGGACCTATGAGCATGATGGGGCTCATAGGGACCCTGGGCATATTCCACCACCTTCGAGATTCTTACCACTACTGTCTCAAAGCTTGGTATTACCGACAAATCTAGAGGAGTTATCATAGCTCAGTGGTGAGACCAGGGAGGCTATTGTAGATAACATGCAGATGTCATTGGCCAGTGTGCATGTTGCATTGGATGGAGAGACTAGGAGACCACCACCATTACCTCATGACCCGTTAGTGCCCTTATGATGATGATGCATTTATCGCAAGTTTACCCTTTAACCCTATTTGATATAAACATGTATGTATCGCGATGCCTCATGAGACTTGGAGGGTGCACGACCTGCGTAACATATATATATATATATATATATATATATATAAACGAAAGTTTTGACTCTTATTGTCAAATTATGTAGAAATTTCTCTATAGATCAGCCAGCTCTAATACCATGTAGAAATTTTGACTGTAGATTAACCTGATAATGCAATATACTAAAGCAAAATACTTAATCTACTTCTACAATCAAACTTGCGGAAGCTTAATCGATTTGAGCAAGATCAAACAAAACACATATAACAGAGAAGAAGAATCAATACACATGAAACACAGAAGAATACTCTAGGGAAAGCCTCAGCTAAAAACCCTGCTATCTGTATTATCATACAAGTGGAAATATCTCAGGATTACACACAACTTTAGCTCTCACAGCTATCTAGCTCTCAGTACAATCCCTCACTGCTGCTCATAGACAGAATAGACAGCTCATATGCCTTTTCCTCTGCCCTCCAAGCCTCCTATTTCCTTGCACAGTTTTCCCTGGGTGTTCCTGCTGTAACCTTGTGTGACACTGATCTCACACATTGCTCCAACACACTGTAAAACTATGCAAATCTCAAGGAATGAATTCCTTCTGCATGCAAGAGATTTTCTTATAGGAAAATTCTTGCAACTAATAGTACACTGTCCCTGCCTTTAATCTCAACTGTGTCTTTGTATGAACTAACATGCATGAGTTATTTATGAGAGAATCTTTAGTTATCTGGAGTACACTAGTTGCATGCATGCATGCATTAACTGACTGAACTCACAAGTTGTTCCTCAAACTGTTTGGAACTAATTTAATTGGACTTAACCCAGTTAACTGAGCTAACTAATTACAACTCATCCTTATCTCCTTAATTAAGGGATAATCTCCTTAATCAAAGGGATAATTGTTGCACGACTTCACAAAGACTTCTAGATTTAATTTCTCCAACTAACTAACTCAAGGTGAATTAATTAATTATTTTCCAAGCAACTAATGAGACTAAATTCGAATTTTAATTCAAGGACAAATTAAAATTGGAATATTCTTGTTGACACATTTCAACACTCCCTCTCAACAAGAAAGGGATTATCTGCCACCCCGATCCTGTCTCTATGGAACTTGAATTTACACTTTGACAATGCCTTAGTCAAAATTTCAGCATCTTGCTCCTCGGTCGAAATATACAGCAAAAACATGATCCTCATCGCCACACAGTCTTTGAGATGATGATACCAAATGTTGATGTGCTTGGACCTGTCATGAAATACTGGATTCTCAGAGAGTTTGATACAACTCTGATTATCACAATAGATCACAGTTGGATCCATCCGCTGATCAAACAAACCAACTAGAATTTTTTGCATCCATATGGCCTCACACGCTGCCTGACTTGCAGCCATGTATTCACCCTCTGCCGAGCTTAGTGCAACCGACCTCTGTTTCCCGCTGTACCAAGAAACTACCACTGACCCAAGGTTGAAAATTCCTCCTGATGTGCTCTTCCGATCTGATGGACTCCTTGCCTAATCTGCATCAGTGAATCCCTATAGCTTCACTCCCTCTGTCTGTCTGTACCATAATCCATACTGATATGTGCCTCTTAGGTATCTCAAAACATGCTTATCTACCTTCCAAAACATCTTGGTAGGCTAAACCATAACTTGACTCAGCTGGTTCGCCGCATAGCACAAATCTGGTCGTGTGTTCACTAAGTACATCAGTGAACCCACAAGCTGCCTGTACACAGTAGCTTCTACTACTTCTCCGAAGTAGCATCCTCCTTCCTCCAATGACCTGCTAGAGGAGTCTGCATGGGCTTGCACTTCTCCATGCTGAATCTCCTTAGTATCTCATTGGCATACTTTCCCTGAGACACAAACAACTCCCCATCCTTTTGCCACACTTCCATGCCAAGGAAGTAGTGCATGAGACCCATGTCTTTCATCTCGAATTCTCTTGAAAGGTCCTCCTTGCAAGACATGATCAACTGATCATCACCTGTCAATATGAGATCATCAATGTAAAGAAAAATGATCAATGACTTACCTTTCACAATGATGTGATATAGGTTCGCATCCGCTTCACTCTTTGTGAAGCCCAACCTGGTGAAGTAGTTTTCGATCCTGGTGTACCAAGCACGAGGTGCTTTCTTTAGCCCGTACAAAGCTCTCTTGAGTCAGCACACATGCAACTCATGATCGAAGGTCTCAAAACCTTCCAGCTACTCTATGTACACCTCTTCCTCGATAGTGCCATTGAGGAATGCAGTCTTCACATCCATCTGATGGAGCTTCCAACCCATCTGTGCTGACAGTTCCAACATTGATCTCATAGATGAGTACCTTGCGACAAGAGAAAAAGTCTCATCATAGTTGATCCCCTCGACCTATGAGAAACCACGGGCAACAAATCTTGCCTTATGTTTCTCCACACTACCATCAGTAGCTTTCTTTACCTTGTAAAGCCAATGGTAACTCACAACTAACTTGTTCTCTGGTCTTGGAACCACATCCCAAACACTTTTCTGAACTATGGAGTCATACTCCTCCACCATAGCATCAACCCAAATCGGCTGCTGCACTGCTTCCTCAAAGGAATATGGCTCAGTCTCAATACATTCTCCAACAAGGTCCATGTATCCATTGTACCTATCAGGTGACCTCCTCTATCTGCACTGAGAATATGGTTCTCCCACATTCTCTCTCGCATCCGACAACAATCTGTCAGCTTCTCTTGTGCGCTTTCGCCCCTCTTTGGAAGACTCTGCTTGAGTAGATGTCTCCACTCCTGGAACCTCTGCATGCGGCTGCTCCGCATCAGTCTGAGGCTCCTCCTCCTTATGAACCAAAAGTTCCTCCACAGCCTGTAGTTGGAGCTCCCTCTCAAGGGAAACTCGCATGGCCTTCTGCTCATCAAACTTGAGATCTTTGCGAACCACTGTCCTTCGATTGCTAGGCAAGTACACCCGATAGTTGTGAGGTGTATCAGTGTACCCCACAAGTATCCCCAACTATGTTGTCGGCTCAAGTTTCTTCCAGGCATCCTTGGTCACTTGGCAAAATACTGATGAGCCAAAGATCTTGAAGTGACCCACATCTGGTCTCTTCCCGAAGAAATCTTCTTCTGGTGCCTTCATCCCAAGTATGCAATGTGGGCTTCTATTCTGCAAATAGACTATTGTGTTGCATGCCTCAGCCCACAAATGAAGTGGTAGGCCTTGGTCATGCAGCATTGCCTGAGCTGCCCCCACAATCATTCTATTCTTCCTCTCGGCCACCCCATTCTACTGTGGGTTATGAGGTGTCGTTAATTCCCGTTCAATTCCTTCCGCTGCACAAAAGTCCTTAAACTCTTGAGAGACATACTCTCCACCATTGTCGCTTCTCAAGGCCTTGATATTCTTCCCTGATTCTTTCTTAACCAAAGATTTGAACTCACAAAACTTTGAGAAGGTTTGATCCTTCTTCTACATGAAATAAATCCAGCATTTACGAGAAAAATAATCAATGAAAATCACATAATACCTTTGGTTCGTGGTGGATGTTGTCGAGAATGGTTCAAACAAATTAGTATGAACTCGCTCTAAGATTGCCTCAGCTCGACCATCTCGATCATGAAAGGAAGACTTGGCGTATTTTCCCAAGGTACAACCTTTGCATGTGTCCACTTGCTCAAGTTTACCTTTGGGAAGTCCGGTAGATATCTGCTGCATTATCTTCAAGGCCCCATGATGCAAGTGGCCCAACCGTCTATGCCATAACTCGCCAATGTCTTGGCTTTGCACCAATTCTAATTTCGAACTCAATGCAGCATAGTCATCTACCTCTAGTTTATAGAGATTCTTCACTCGAATCCCAATCCTCTTGGTCTGACCCGTGGCTATGTGTCTCAGGAACGCCTTTCCTTTACTGAAGACAACATCATAGCCTTTGTCCTCCAACATCGTGACCGATACCAAGTTCTTCATCAATCCAAGCACATACTTCACATCTGTCAAGGTGAGAGGAGCTCCATGCTCCCTCTGAAAAGCAACCGTGCCCACTCCTGAAACACTGTACTTCCCGTCGTCACCCATCTCTATGCGCATCTTGAGGTATTTCTCCTCCAAGGTACTGAACAAAATTTTATCATCGGTCATGTGGAATGAGGCTCCACTGTCAAGATACCAAACACAACCCACCATCGATGAAACCATACATGCGATGAGGGTAAAATCCAATTCGAACTGAGAGGCTAATGCCTCACCTTCTGATCCTTTCGTGGATCCCTTCTTGTATTTCTTCGATGGGAAATTAGTTGCATAATGGCCCACCTCATAACAATTAAAGTATCTCACTTTAGATTTTTCAATCTTCTTCCGTCCATGAGAAGAGTTCGATTTGGAATGGGAAGCCTTCCCTTTCCCTTTCCTTTCCTTACTTTCTAAGGCTAGATTTTCTTCATCATCATGCTTAGATGAAGAACCATCCGTGGTGCTCCTCCTACATCAAATTCGACCATAGTCATTCCCAATCCGGCAATTTCTCTCTTCCATTCATAGAGTCCTGGTAGCTATGCCAGCTCTTTGGAAGACCGAGGAGAGCAAGACTCACCATATCATCATCGGTTATAGTTATTCCCACACTACCAAGCTCATCTCTGTAGGTGGTGAGCTTGTTCAGATATGTAGAAATAGTATCGCCCTTTTCCATCTTGATTTTCCAAAGCTTATCCTTGAGCGCCAGTTTCCTTTGGTCGTTGTTATTCTGATAGAGGTCCTTCAATGTCTTCCACATTGAAAATGGAGTCTCCTTCCCATGGAGACTCGAGACAATATGGTCTCGAACTCCCTCCAGAAGAATCTGTCTCGCCTTCGCCACACACTTCTTCCATTCAGCCAATTCTAATGCATTAGCTGCATTTGGCCTGGGGATTTCTTGATCAATGAAATCCTTTAAACCATTGTCTTCTAATACCGCTTCCATGTGATCCTTCCATGCTATGTAATTCGAGCTTTCATCTAGTGCATACTCGAGTCTCAAGCCATTGAACGCCATTGGTGAACTTAGAAGTATGATAAGAATTTGATTTTACTCCTCCAACCAAGAACTTCAAACTTTGAATTTCCCTTCTTCAGTATACTGTTCACAGCTTCGATCACCTTTGCTCTGATACCATGTAGAAATTTCTCTATAGATCAGCTAGCTCTGATACCATGTAGAAATTCTAATTGTAGATTAACCTGATAATGCAATATACTAAAGCAAAATACTAATCTACTTCTACAATCAAACTTGCAGAAGCTTAATCGATTTGAGAAAGATCAAACATAACACGTATAATAGAGAAGAAGAATCAATACACATGAAACATAGAAGAATACTCTGGAGAAAGGCTCAGCTAAAAACCCCGCTATATGTATTATCATACAAGTGGAAATATCTCAGGATTACACATAGCTTTAGCTATCACAGCTATCCAGCTCTCAGTACAATCCCTCACTGCTTCTCATAGACAGAATAGACAGCTCATATCCCTTTTCATCTGCCCTCCAAGCCTCCTATTTCCTTGCGCAGTTTTCCATGGGTGTTCCTACTGTAACCTTGTGTGACACTGATCTCACACATTGCTCCAACACACTGTAAAACTATGCAAATCTCAAGGAATCAATTCCTTCTGCATGCAAGATATTTTCTTATAGGAAAATTCTTGCAACTGATAGTACATTGTCCCTGTCTTTAATCTCAACTGGGTCTTTGTCTGAACTGACATGCATGAGTTATTTATTAGAGAATCTTTAGTTATTTGTAGTACACTAGTTGCATGCATGCATTAATTGACTGAACTCACAATTAGTTCCTCAAACTGTTTGGAACTAATTTAACTGGACTTAACTCAATTAACTGAGCTAACTAATTACAACTCATCCTTATATCCTTAATTAAGGGATAATCTCCTCAATCAAAGGGATAACTGTTGAATGACTTCACAAAGACTTCTAGCTTGAATTTCTCCATCTAATTAACTCAAGATGAATTAATTAATTATTTTCCAAGCAACTGGTGAGACTAAATTCGAATTTTAATTCTCAATTTTATTTCAAAGACAAATTAAAATTGGAATATTCTTGTTGCCACATTTCAACAAATTATGCATAATTATTTATATTAATTTCTATTTCGTATTAGATTGCATTTATATTAATAAGTTCATAATAACATGTAGACACATCCCATCTACATAGATGAGTTTATGAGGTCATACGAGGAGCAGTTGATCAGCGAATCCATCCTCGACTAAAGTATGTTTCCATGGATTCTCTTCCACCTCCACCTCCACCTCCACCTCATATGTTCACTAATGTGGAGGAGAGTCACTATCTACAACCACATGGACCAACAGTTGAGGCAAAAAATTTTATTCCTAAGATTTCAACATTTCCTTTTTTCAAGTTACACGTATATGCTAATTAATTTGTAGACAAATTATAATTTTTCCTTGCCATTGTGTACACATGCCCATATGCAGAGTGTCGTTGATGTCACTATTATGTGGATACATGAGTGGGATTTTGGGTTTAGAGGCACTGATGATGTGGGTCCATCGATGTAGGCCCCAATCATTGAGCCACATGCAGGGGAGCACCAAACCCAGATTCATCAGACCCCCATCATATCTGACTTGCATTTGGACTCGACTAATGTTAGTAGATTCATGTATATGTAATTAAAAATGTGGTTCAAAATCATTTGTTTCCATATTTATTATTGTACAAATAACGATCTAATTAGTTTGAATTTGGATGTGTTATGTTGCAGTATCGGTTTATGGACACTTACTTTGCATGGTGGAACACACATAGGAGTTTTGGTGGTACTTAGAGTGTCATAATTTGTATAACTTTAAACTCATTTCATAGGGCACATTCCCATGTGATACAGACTTTGTATATTTTCATACATGGACAATTTATGGATGTACATTATGGACATTATTTTAGTTTATGGATGCTTATTATTTCAGTTTATGGATGTTCATGTGATATTTGTAATTTGTATATGTTTTCATATGGTTAGTTTATTGATACATGTACTCACTATTTCAAATTATGGATTTGTATTAATCTTGTTTATGGATGCTCATTAATTTTTGAAGTTTATGGATCTGTTAAAATTATTTCGATAATTTAAAAAGTTTTCTATATACTATAACTTTTATTTGTAAAATATATGTTCAAATTTGATTTCTAGTTTAATATACTAAGAAAATAAGTACAATCTTAAGTTATGATGCAAATCACTTTGATACTTAAAATGAATTAAAATATATCATGTATCAATTTAATATTGAATTTAATTGTAGACTAGTCTTGAGTGTACAAGTGTTGCATGCAGTCTGATGATCAACCTTGGGAATGTCACAATCCATTTTGGAGAAATTCCTAAATAATAGGGGCCTAATTTCTCAAGGAATTGAGAAAGGAAACAGGGGTCAAGCAGAGGCATAAATTGACTAAGTCTGGGTCAGAGCTTGTCAATGAGCATAGAGATAGGTTATTCACTTGCAGGTTGTGCTCAGTTGAGAAAAGAAAATGTAATACATCTCTATTCATCAAATTAATGCAAGAAGACATTGGGGTTTTTAGCAGATTTCTTTCCCTAGAAAAATCAATGTGTGCATGTGTGTTATTTCTCATTGCATGTTTGTGATTGGTGTTCTAAATTGTGAATTTAATTCTACAGATTAGTAGAGTAGTTTTATGTCTTGTGGTTTTGATTAAAACTTCATGAGCAGTTGCAAATCTACACCATAATTTTTTCATGGTATCAGAGGAGGATTCACATTAGAGCACGGATTCAAAGTTGTTTCTCAAGAGGTTTGAATTTGCAGTTTAGTGTAGAAGGATATCTTCAAAGCTGAGAAGATGACCTTCAACGGGTTGAGGCTAGAGTATGCCTTGGAAGGCAGCGCTTTCATCGCATGGAGGCGGTATTTGATGCCAATGGATTGCTAGAATACATCAAGAGAGATGTTGCAAGACTAACGGAATCTGATGCCCATAACCATGCTCAATGGAAGAAAGATGTAGCCAAGGTGAGGAGAATACTATTGGAGGGAGTATGGGACCACATTGTCACCAATATCCATGGGAAATAATCTCTTTATGCAATGTGGTAGGCACTCACAAATCTGTTCCAAAATAGTAGTGACCACAGGAAGTTGGCGCTAAAGCATAAACTTCGAAATGTCAAGATGCAGAAGAATGACATTATCCTATAGTATTTGAGCAGGTTCACACAAGTTCGTGATGAGATTGCAGGAGTTGGAGTTACTGTTTTAGAGGAGGAATTGGTAATCTTGGCCCTTCTGGGCCTTCTTAAGAGTTGGCATAGCTATCAAGATTCAATGAACGAGAGGGAGAACTTATCGAATTGGGAATGCTTATGGTATGATTTAGTACATGAGGAAATAAGGCAAAATACCAGAGATGGGACTTCATCCAAGGGAGAGGATGAAGAAAACTTTGCATTGGTTGGAAAGGGAAAGAAAGGGAAAGGGAAAAAATCTCAAACCAGACTAGAATCCAGCCAAGGGGACAAGAAGAAGGATTTTTCCAAAAATAAATGTTTCTATTGTCATGAATTTAGGCACTATTGCATGAAGTGTCCACACAGAAAGGCAATAAATAAGATCTCAAGAGGAGTAGCAAGTGAAGCCTTGACTTCACAGTTTGAGCTTTACTTTACCCTTATTTCAGGCATGGACAACATAGTGATGGGGAGTGTGTGGTACTTGGACTCAGGTGCCTCGTTCCACATGACAGGGTGTAGAGACTTTTCAATGAATTGGAGGAGAAATATCTCCAAATGCATATCAATCTAGGGGAAGACAGAAGATACAATGTGACCAGGATTGGTACAATCACCTTTCAAAGGGAGTTGGGCTCCCTTCTCATGCTCAAGGATGTCATGCTTTTTCCAGGCCTAAAGAAGAATCTCATATTTGTTGTAGTTTTGGAAGATCATGGTTATGATTTGATCTTCATCAAAGAAGACAAATTCCTGAGACACATAGCCAATGGGCAAGTGAATCATATTGGTGTTTGTGCAAAGAACCTGTATATGCTAGATGTGGAAGATTGTGATGCATTAAGCACTAAGGTAGAGAAAGTGTAGGGCTGCGATGTTGATGAACTTTGGCACAAAATGATTTTCCATTTGCATCATGGTGCCCTTAAGATTATGCAACAAATAACCATTGGCTTCCACAAAGGATCACTTGAGCAGCAGGATGTATGTAGAGGACATACCTTTGGTAAGTACACAAAATCCACATTCCATGATCGGAACAACAAAGCACATGCAATCCCAGAAAGGATCCACTTTGATGTATGTGGACCATTCTCGACAGCCTCCACTGCCAAACTCAATATTTTGTCATATTTATTGATGAATTCTCATGGAAGTTTTGGATCTTCTTCATGTGGAAGAAAGATGAGACATTCTCCAAGTTTGTATAACTCAAGGCACTAGTTGAGAAAGAAATCGGAAACAAAGTGAAGGCTCTTGAGAGCGATAATGGAGGAGAGTACGTGTCGAATGAATTCAAAAATTTATGTGTGAAAGAAGGAATTTGAAAAGAGTTGATAACACCCCACAACCCATAACAGAATGAGGTGGCTGAGAGAAAGAACTATAGCATTGTGGGAGCAGCGAGGGTGATGTTGCATGACCAAGGCCTACCTCTGCATTTGTGGGTTGAGGCATTTAACACAATCGTATATTTGTATAACTGGAGTCCTCATTAGATTCTTGGTATGATTACAAAGGAGGAGGCTTTCTCGGGGAGAAATTCATACGTGTCGCACTTCAGTAATCTTGGAGCCTCTGTTTACTACCATTTCTCCAAAGAATCAAGGAAGAATCTTGAGCCAACAACAAAATTGGGGGTATTTGTGGGTTACGCAAAATCTCCTCATAAAAACTGTGTACTTTCCATCCCTCAAAATGATAGTTGTGCGAAGGGATGTAAAGCTTTATGAGGAGAAAGTGATGCAGTGCTCTCTTGAGAGGGAGCTTCAAATCTCACTAGAAGAGAAGCTTTTATCTCCAAAGGAGGATCCTCAAGAAGTTGTGTAGCAACCACAAATTGAGGAGCAGAAAGTAGAGACATCCACTCAAGTAGAACCATACATAGAATGTAGGAAAAGGACCAGGGAAGTTGATAAACTTGTGTAAGATGCATGGCTCTAATGATTGAGCTTATAGAGACTGAGCCATCCTATTTTGAGGAAGAAGTTTAGAAACCTATATGGTTTGATGCAATGGTGAAGGAATATGAATCCATTGTAAACAAACAGTGTTGGGAAGTGGTCCCAAGATCAACAGATAAATCAAAAGTGGGTCTGAGATGGATCTTCAAGGTTAAGCATGTAGCAGACTGAAGCATATAGAATTATAGGACCAGAGGATTCTCTCAAGTTGAGGGAATTGACTATGGGGAAACCTTTGCTCCTACAAAAAGGTATTCATCGATTAGAGAAATTCTTGCTTTGGTTGCGCAGATGAGTGGAAGATCCACCAAATGGATGTAAAAACATCATTTCTCAATGGGGTTATTGAGGAGGAGGTGTACATCGAGAAACTAGAAGGTTATGAGAAATTTGATCGAGAGTCTCATGTGTCAAGACTCAAGTGAGAATTCTACGGTCTCAAACAAGTAATTCATGCTTGGTACAACAGGATCAAGAGTTATCTTACCAATTTGGGCTTCACCAAAGTGAAGTGAATGAAAACCTCTATCACATCTTGGTAGAAGGTAAATTGTTTATTATTGTCTTATATATTGATGATTTGATTTTAATTGGTGATGAGAATTTGATCAGATCTTGCAAGGAGGACCTTGCAAGGGAATTTGAAATGAAGGACATGGGTCTCATGCACTACTTCCTTGGGTTGGAAGTATGGAAAGGTGATGAGGAACTATTTATGTCTCAAGGCAAGTATGCAAATGAGATACTACAAATATTTTACATGGATATTTGAAAACCCATGGAGACACCTCTAGCGACCAAATAGAGGAAGGAGGTTGCCACTTCAGGTGAAGAAGTGGATGCTACTATTTATCAGCAGTTAATGGGTTCACTAATGTATCTTGTGAACACATGACCAGATATATGCTATGCAATCAACCAGCTGAGTCAAGCTATTGTTAGGCTAACCATATTATTTTGGAAGGTAGTTAAGCATGGTTTACGGTACCTCAAAGGCACTACCCAGTTTGGACTATGGTACAGACGGACAAAGGGAGTGAAGTTGTGTGGCTTCACATATGTAGATTGGGCGGGGAGTCCATCAGATCGAAAGAGTACATCAGGTGGAATTTTCAATGTTGGGTCTGTAGATGTTTCTTGGTACAACAGGAAGAAAAGATCTATTGCACTCATCTCGGCATAAGCAAATTACATGGTTGCAAGTCAATCAATACGTGAGGCGATCTAGATGAGAAAGATATTTGTTGGACTATTTGGTCAGATGATGGATCCAACTATGATCTATTGTGATAATCATAGTTTCATCGAGCTCTCTAAGAATCATGTATTTCACGACTTATCCAGGCATATAGATATCTGGTATCACCATTTACGAGGCTATGTGCAGAGGCAGATAATCTTTCTACACTACATTCTAATAGATGAACAAGATGCTAACATTTTGACTAAGGCTTTGTCAAGAGGGAAGTTCGAGTTCCACAGGTGCAAGATAGGGGTGGTTGATAATCCTTTTCTTGTTGAGAAGGAGTTTTGAAAAAATGTAGAAAGAAATTCTCAATTTTATTTTGCCTTAATTAAATTGAGAAAATTCAAATTTCCAGATCAAGAGACAACTTGGATGTAGTTAACTTGTGTGACATGGCTTGTGTCATCAAGTTCACTTAGTAAATTTGATTTAGAGGAGTTATATTTTAGTTAAGCATGTGTCATTTCTAATTTGTAGCAATCAAGGTTATTTATATCATGTAGTTTTCAGTTAAACTAGTTCCAATTGTTGGAGGAACTATTGTAAGGTCAGCTGTGCAGTGGGACTTCAGTCTAACTCAATGATTTTCTAGTTAATTGACCAATCAACCCAAAATAGCTAGTGCATGCAGAGAATTTGAGTTGCCCAGGTATGGTGGAGATTCCAAGGCAATGTAACATTAGTTGTAGACTAGTCTTGAGTGTACAGGTGTTGCATGCAGTCTGATGATCAACCTTGGGAATTGTGCAATCCATTTTCAAGAAATTCCCAAATAATATGGGCCTAATTTCTCAAGGAATTGCGCAAGTAAATAGGGGCTCAAACAAAGGCAAAAATTGACTAATCCTGGGTCATATCTTCTCAGTGAGTAGAGAGAAGTTATTCACTTCCAGGTTGTGCTCATTTGAGCAAAGCAGTTGTACTACATCTCTATTCATCAGATTAATGCAAGCAGGCGTTAGGGTTCTTAGAATATTTCTTTCCTTGGAAAAGTGTTGTGTGATTGTATTTTATTTCTCATTGCATGTTTGTGATTGATGTTCTAAATTGTTAATTTAATTCCACAGAGCAATAGAGTATGATTATGTCTTGTGATTTTGATTAAAACTTCATGAGGAGTTTCAAATCTACACCATAATTTCTACCCCACCCATATACCATTGCATGGACAACCTTTTTAAGTATTTCAATCAATTTCTTATCTCAAGCTTAAATTAAAAAACACAAATAGGATTGAAATAATTTTTATTCCGTTTTTAATGGATGTCATGTAAACAAAAAATAGGTTTTATTTAGCATTATTTATTTTGAGATTATCTATAAGAGCTTAGTCATAACATGATATAAGTCAATCCTATTGAAATTTAATATATATGTAAAAAAATAATACATGACAACATTTCTATAATTTTATATAATGTTATCAACTTTCCTAAATTTACAAGTAGTTATCCAAGTATTTCAATCAATTCCTTATGATTGAAACAAGTTATATTCAATTTTTTAAAGCTCAAATATGATTGAAATACGTTCTATTCAATTTTAAAACATGTGGAAATGTAAAAGTTACAAATACAAATTTTATTTGACTTTGTTTTATTTGAGGTTATCTACAAAAGCTTAGTCATAATGCACGACGTCAATAAATTTTTGTAATTAACTAAAATCAACGCACGATGTTAAACTAATTACCTTGAAATTAATGTGTACACCATATATCTAGTTACATCAAATCAAAAATCAACATATTAACTAAAATCAATGCATCTAATGCAAGTAATCAAATAGGATGAGAAATCAACATCTACACTAAAATCAATGCATCTAATGCAAGAAATCAAATAGTATTAGAAATCAGCATCTGTACACTAAAATAAATGCATCTAGTGTAAGCAATTTTCTTCCCTTTCTCTCCCCCCTTCCATATATATCAATATCTCCTTCCATCTCTCCTTATTTGTCTCGCTATCTCACCCCCATGGCCACACACACACACTCTCACTTCATATCTATCTATCTCTCCCTCCATCCTCTATCTCTTTCTTCTTCCCTCTCTCCCCTTTCCATCGATATCTCTTTCTCCCTCTGTCTCTCCTTCTTCATCTCTCTATATCACCCCGCAAACATACACATTGTTTCTCCATATCTATCTATATCTCCCTCCCTCTCCCTCTCTCTCTCTCTCTTCCCCTTCTCTCCATTTGTCTCCCCTTCTATCTCTCATCCCTACTACTCTCCCTCTCTCCCCATCTCCCTTGTCACTCCCTCTATCTCTCTCTCCCTCCCTCTCAAGTCCTCACTTACTTTCTCTCCCACCTCCCTTTATCTCTCCCCCTCATCACTCACTCACTCATTCTGTCTCTATATATCTCTTTCTCTCTCTAGCTTCGTCCTACAATTCTGTTGACTATCTCCCTCCCTCTATCATTCTCTCTCCCCCTTCTCCCCATCTCTCCTTCTTTGTCTTTCTATCTCACCCCCAAACATACACACACTCTGTCCATCTCTCCCATGTCACTTTCTCTCTCTCTCTCCACCTTTCTCTCTTTATATGTCTTGAACTTCTTCCTTCCCTATCGTTTCCTCCAACTCCATCTCTTGATATCCCTCTCTTTCTCGAAGAATCTCTCCTACCATCCCTCTCCATCTTTGTGTCCCACTCTCTCTTGCCCTTCTCTCCCACTCTCTCTCCTCTATATTTCAAAAAAGTTAAAATACTTTGACAATTTAAATATTATGTGTAAATATTTCTTTTATTTTATTTTTATCTCATACAAAAATTTAATTTTTTTTTATATAATACATATTTAAAATGCAAGATTTAAAATGTGTGTTTTACATTCACTTGGAGGGAAAATGATAATTTTCCATGGAAATATTATCTAGAATTTTTTGAAATATTAATATTCGAGCTACCTCCATCAAAGATACATAGAGCGCTCCATGTCTTCCTATTGAAATTGTTTAGGTATTATTTCTTTAGGTAGATTTAGGTTATGATTTCTTATTTTAAAAATATTATATATTTTATTATGTTAGATTTATAAAAAAATTAGGTTAAATAAAATTAACATATTAAGTCAGTGTGTATGACTCCTTTTGTGTTAATGACTCTTTTGTTGATGCCTACAATGTATATCAACCACATTTACTAATGTGGTTGTGCTAGTATATATTATAATATAACAAATTTAATATTATATTAATCCATAATGAATAAATTTAATATTAACATTAAAATATATTAATATTAAATTTTTATATTAATATCAGATTTCATAATTTAATTTAATAATAATAATAATATTTTTTTAATATTAATATTAAATTTAATAAGGTTTCTATATGACATGATAACAAAAATTATAATAAATTTTGGAATTTTAAAATGTTGTAAAAACTTAAATTTTAGATCTTTATTGATTCTAAAATCTAAATTATGGGATTCAAATTTTTTTTTTTATAAAGGCTCGCCAAACCACTGTTAACCACATATATGGCTCGATCGAGGGTTTACGAAACCCTCGATTGAGCTATTTGAATTTGAAATTTAAATGCTTGATTGAACCTCTGAAGTCCTAAAATCCACAATTTCAGCACCCCTTCTGCAAAATTTCCTGCAACACCATTTTGTACCCTAGTGGACTTAGGGAAAAAAATTGTCCTTAGGTGGTGGAGTTGATCATGTTGGATTCATGAAGGAATCCTCTATCCAATGGCATATGAGTTTGACATTTTTTAATTCATATGATATTTTTCATCTAATTTCTTTTAAACATAATGCTTGAAATTTTTTTGAACAATTTTAAAGAGGTTGAATACAAAATCAATATTCTAAAATATAAGCAACGAAAAAATTTCAAAAAATACCACTATATTCGTTTGAAAGTCCTCTTCAAAAGGGTACTATTGGTATTTCAATTGATTTAAATAGATGAAAAAAAATCTTACGTGAACACGTGTCTGCAAAATGCAATTGAAATATTACTTCGCCAACTTCGAAAAATAATAAAAAATATAATTTTGCATAAAAACATATTTTTATAATATGAGAAACTTAGCTCTCTCTATATATCTCATGCTCATATTATATTTTTTTTAAATCACACATTCAAACTAAGTTATTCTATGTGAACACACGCATACCTCTTAAGATGTGTGAAAAATTGCAACAATAAACATTTCATTTAATGGAAAATTGACATATTATACAACACTAAATATTTTTGCAAAAAATATCATTACCAAAACTACATAATTCTCCACAAATTGTGTTTTTACTCTGAATCAAAATTCACAATGCTTGTATGAATTTTGAGGGATTCAATTTGATAAAAGAGGAAAAACTTGAAATTTCATCGCTACATTTGGCCCAAAAGTGTAACCCATCTTCATGCATTCACCCTTTAGTTCCTAAATAACTAGTGAGTCAAAGGGAATGAGGTAAGTTCATATGAAAAAATAAATCAAGTGCCACAATGGGATGAACAAATCGCTTCCACTGAAGTGTGTGTTTGTGTGAAAGAAATAAAGTGGGATGTAAATCAATCTTTCCATTTGGAAATTAAGTGATCAATAAAAAATCAAATCCACTTTTAAATTCATTTCAATGTAAAGGGTATAATTTTTTTGTAATGCAAGTGAATTACTAAATATTGAAAGGCATTCCATTTTTTTACAACACAAGTGAATCACCAATATTAAAACTTTGTGAATATTTATGACATTTCTAATTACAAAGTATTTAAATATGTTATTTATTTATTTATTTTCATCAAACATTTAAAATATAAGAAATGATTTCATAATTCATCTAAAAAAAACTATTTCATTACATATTAAACTCACAAAATAGTTCTTATAATGTAATTTCATTACTTCCTATTTTTATGGTAAGGTAAAAAACCAATCCCACAAAAAAATAGTAAAATCAAATATGGTAATATTTTGTAAATGTAGAAATTTGGTGATAGAATTGTAACTGCTCAAGAAATTTTAATCTAAATCAAGCGACACAATTCTACTCTACTAATCTATGAAATTCAATTCACAATTTAGAACAACAATCTTAGACATGCAATAAGTAATAACAAACATGCACAATACTTTTTCTAGGGTAACCCAACTAGGAAAAACCTTTGAAGCCTCTTTGCATTAATCAGATGAATAGAGATATATTACAATTGTTAGCTCAGTCTAAGCTCAACCTGCAAGTGAACACTACAACAAAACCTGTGATTAGCGTCCCTTTTTTCTTCCTTTTTTGCGTCTAGTGCCCATTTTTGGTGCTATTTGTGTCCATTTATAAAATATGGCGAAAAAATTGATGCAAAGTTTGCATCGAGTTTTTCACCAAGTCTTACACCAAGTTTAGCACTAGGTATTGCAATAGGTTTTGCATCAAGTTTTACACCAGGTTTTACGCCAAGTTTTATGCCAATTTTTGTGCCATCCTTTGCACCATGTTTTGCATCAAGTTTGGCACCAAATTTTGTTTCACTAACTTTTATATCATTTATTGTATCAACTTTTTGTGCCTACACTTGCATCAACTTTTTCATCATCTCTTGCATCCTCTTTTGCATCATTTTAAAAATTATTTTTTGCATCCATTTTTACATCATTTTTTGCATCCCCTTTGCGTCAAGATTTGCATCAAGTTTTGTGTCTCGTATTGCATCTACTTTTGCATCTAATTTTGTTGCATCATATTTTTCATCCATCGTTGCACCCATGTTTACGTCCACTTTTGCATCCCTTTTTGCATCTTATTTTTCGTCTTCATTTGCTTCTTTTTTTGCATCTATCATTACATCCACTTTTGTTGTGACACTGTTTGTACCATGTTTTGTACTTACTGTTGTACCCACATTTGCTTCCAATTTTGCATCCATCTTCGCATCCACTTTTGCATCGAAATATTGCATCTATTTTTGCATCCACTTTTGTGTTGGGTTTTGCATCTCATTTCTATCATCTTTTGCATCTACTTCCATTGCATCCATATTTTTCATCCAATTTTGTTTCTACTATTGCACCCATGTTTGCATCCACTTTTTCATCCCTTATTGCATCTTGTCTTGCATCCAAGTTTGCATATTTTTTTTTTTTTATTACATCCACTTTTTTTGTGCCATATCTTGTGCCTATCATTGGAACCCAAATTTTCTTCCAATTTTGCATCCACATTTGCATCCTCTTTTGTGTCCAAGTTTGCATCAAATAATTTTTCTATTTTTTGCATTCCATTTTGCATCGAATTTTACATCCACTTCTGATGTGTCCAATTTTGAATCTAGTTTTGTGTCCACTATTGCACCCATGTTTGGTCCATGTTTACATCCATTTTTAATCCAATTTTGCTTCCTTTTTGCATCCAAGTTTGTGTCTTTGTTTTTTGTTCATTGTTGTATCCACATTTATTTCACAACAATTCATGCTAAGTTTTATGCCTACTATTACACCCATGTTTTCTTCCACTCTGTCATCCATGTTTGCATCTTATTTTTTGTCCAAGTTTGCATCAACTATTGCATCTACTTTTTCATCCATTGTTGTGTCAATTTTTCTATCTTGTTTTGCATCTACTTATGTTGTGTCCACTCTTCATCCAATTTTACGTCTATTGTTGCCCCCATTTTTTTTTTTTACTTTTGTATTCATTTTCCAACGCTCATATATTTTTTGAATTGATGATATTTCTTATGACATTAACAATTATGAACAACTGATGATAATGTCAATAATTATGATGATGATGATAATGAAGATGAAGACAATGACATGAATTGTGATTATTATGATAATCAAAATGATGATAAAGATGATGGGGGTTATAATGACAATGATGATGGTGATGCTAATGACCTTGGACAATCTTCCTAATTTTTAAATGTTGTCATGGTCATAATCATAATCATTATCTTTAGAGTCATCTTCCAAGTCATCATCATTTGATTATCATTATCATTATTTTCATCTTGGTCGTCATCAACAACAATAATGGCATGAATGATGATTATGATGTTCATGACAAAGTTGACAACAATGATGATAGAAATTACATTAATTATGATGATGGGGATGATGAAAATTATAATGATGATGATAATGGTAGTGGTGATGATGATCATCGATCATCTCTAAAAAATAAAGTTGTCATTTCTCTTGCATATACCATGTGTCCTAAAACCCTTTTTGAGCACTCGTAATATTTTTTGGGTTGATGATATTTCTTACGACACCTATAATTATGAGAAATTGACGACAATGTCTATAATCATGATGATGATGATGACGACATGAATGGTGATTATGATGATAATGCAATGACAAGATTGATGGTGGTGATGATGATGATAATGAAGATGATGACACTCCCTCTAAACTAGGGAGATACTCATAATGAGACAAAAAAGTACTCTCAAGTTGAAATATTCATATAAGAAGGGATCTGGATTGATAAGCATCAACAATGATTTAAATCATCATAGCCAACACTGTCAAAATAGAAAGGCCTTGACTAACAAGTTATATATCTCCATTAGATCATAGCATAATGTTGGGAGGCATAAATTTGGACACCACTGCCTCTTTAGGTACTTACCGCACTAGGATGTTCATCAGGCATGTCCTCACATGATCAATTCCTAATCCACTGTCATAATATTTGACACCAAGAAATTTCGATCCTCATGACTATTCTTATCTTGGATTAATGTACTTGGCTTATGGCGGTTAGTCCTAGTCAAAGCACAAATTCTCAAAGAATATTGGTCCCAAATGTTTATCTAATCCACCATCCTTCCTATTGGTGTCTTTAGTAGGCTTACGACTATTAGTCTCGGCCATAGTACATGACAAATGGATAATATGGTGTCAATGCTCACTCCCTCTCAACCAGGGAGGAGACATCTACAATCATAAGCGTTTCTCAAGAATACCCATCATTTTCATAGGGAATAACATCATTAATTTGTTTTCATCGCATGACGCCTTTATGATTAAGCATTCATAGATTTGTGGAAAAATATTTCCCCTTTTTGTCATTTGTGATTAAAGACAATAAAAAAGTGAAAGCAAAAAGTGAAAGCCAAAATCATTAAATATACACTATAGTGATTTGTCTAAGTCTAAACTCTAAGGTTAAAGTGAACATTTATGTAAATATTATATCTATGAGTTGTTCAAAACTTATGAAAACCTTATTCCCTAAGTCCTATATATAAGAAAAATCAAAAGAAAGAAAAATAAGGCCCAGTGAATGGTAACTCATGTATTCACACCCTCTTTGGAAAACATATGAATATATACACTCCTAGTCACACTTGATCACATGTTTGTGATGGTTAAATCATGAAGTCCTCTTTTCCCCTTTCATTTTCACTTCATCATTTAAGCACCTAATTGAGTATCTAGGGAATCTTTCTTGCCTAAGGGTTTCATGTCTACTCTTGGTTTACTTATGTCACACTACTGTCAATCCTGTGATGGAGTGAAATACTTAAGTTTGTGGAGTTATTAGAACAGTGTATTAAGTTAGTCACCACACACACATGTATTACATTTCATTGATCCACATGTGTGGGTTGGAGACTCATTGCTTGAGAAATTTAATGGATACTACTTTATGGTCTTGATGGTATATCTTACAAAATCTCTTGGTAAACATTGTGATTCATCCTTTCTGTTCCTTGAGACACTTGATAATATTGAAGTCACTCCGAATAATCCACGGATATGGGGAGTATAAATTACTTGTGCTGGAAATAGAATTGAGAAATAGAGGTTTTCCATTTGCGATATTGGAGTCATAGACATTGGATACATGGTAGTAGTCCTCGATGTCAATTAACTAAAATTATATTGTCATAATGCAAAAAGAGGTAAACATATTGGTAACCTTGATGTCCTGAACATTCCAAATAATAGCCATTCCACCCAAGTATATCTAATCATCAATCACTACTACTTGGAAATTTCTCCCCCATTTTCTAATTATATGAGTTAAAACCTCACTTAATATTTTTATTTCTTATATCAACATTATTGACGGGTGCTTTGCGTACCATTTTTATTTTAGGAGTATTTGTTTTCCTTTACTATTGAGGTCCCTCATGTTCCATGAGACTATTTTCATGGAGAATTTACACAGAAAGGAAGTTTAATGTGACTAAAAAAACATGTTCCAAGATTTAAGTTATTGGACAATGCCACTTCATGATTCCTATATTTCCTTAACCTGGGACTGAATGGTGAACTTGATAGCCTTAAGGGAGTTTAACCAATGAAAATCCTAAAAAGAAGTGATTTTTGACTTTATCACATACAAGTTAATATACTAAAAAAAACATCCATACAAATTTCATCAATCAATGAATCTTTAAAAAAAATATCCAAAACAATTTCACCAAGCAATGAAGCATTACATTATAAATTACAATCTATAAACCTTTTGGGAACTTTTTGCTAAACCATGTTCAAAACCAACATATTTAATATTAATATTTAACAATAATATGGAAAATAACACATTTTCATAAATTAAATAACATGTTATCAATCCTAAGAAATGTCAATAACATAAAACTAAAAAGCATGCAACTAATGGGAGTGGCCACTCAAGGCCACCATAAGACAATTAATCTATTAAGACAAGGATTAATGGGGAAAGAAATCTACAAGAGACAAAGGCAAACCTATTTTAACTTTATTGTTTTATTAGGTGCAAGTTGAACATCTCAAGATATAATGAAGAGAAGAATTAATTTTATTGCATTAAGAAAACCCAAGCACATTCTATAACTTAGCAAGGAAGAGATGTATAATACCCATCTCAGCGACACGACGCATGGCATTAAGTTACTTTTTTATATATAATTTAAACTTATATCATAAAATCACAAATTTAGCATGAATGGATGTTTAAAATCCATTTTTATAAAAATAAAATATAATTTTTGTTATAAAAAAAACCAGAAACTAAATATATTTTTTTAGAAAATAAAAAAATACTAAACTGAATATATATTAAAAAAAAACTAAACTTAAGCAAATATTTATTTTATTATTTTTTTTTTCAATATTTTTTTGAATTTTTTTAAACACTTCCCTCCATTCGAAGAAGAAAAAATAATAATAGAAATAAGGACGGACCAAAAATATTCCTTTCCTTGGTAAGTGTTTCCCACCATTCATTCCACTCACTCAAGTTATTTCATAAAATAGAGATAAGTGTTATTTCACACTCTTTTGGCAAAGCCTATTGAGATTCTCTTATGATATATCTATTCCTTGATGGAGTCCTTGATATATTGATCAAGTTTTGATTCCTTGGAGATTAATTAGAGCAAAGAAAACATGAGTACTCTTAATTCCTAGTTCAATGCCTCTAATGGTGGACACAAGGCAAGGGAGGGGTTGCTATCGTGGTCATAACTCCAAGTTCATTGTCTTTGATGGTGGACAAGGCAAGGGAGGGGGTTGCGGTCATGGTCGTGGTCGTGGAGTTTTCTATTTTACATTATATTTAGGGAGTTCAAAGCAATTTGAATGGAATCATTGTCGTCACTAGGTATAATGGATTAAGTGTGATAATGGATAAAATGAAGTAATTATCTGTGAGCATTTGTTCTTGAACGAACATTAGGATCCATCTTATTATAGAGAAAAGTACATGCATTAAAAACAACTAAATATTTCATGTGACATTCATATTGTATGCGACTTATTTTTCATTAAAAACAATTTACTTTTTCATGTGACATTCTTTTTTTTTTTTAATTTCTTCTATTTCTAATTTGATTACAATTTTAATTTGAAATAAAGCTTCCAGTAAATATTACTTTACCAACTCTGCATGGAAATCATAAGAAACATTCACAATATAATATGAAGAACAAATGGGTACCTACTTCATATGGATTAAAAAATGCTTCTACTACTTAATGTGAATTACAAGTGTAATCTTAGTTGGATCTCCAATATATCTTAAGCCATATTTTCATTTTATTTTTAGTACTATTAAATTTTATTATGTCCTACCTCATTTTATTGTTAGCATTGTAATAAAAATATGCATTTTGCTATAGAATTAGTACTAACATGTAATATTGTTTTTTTTCCAGAACGCTATAGGTAATGACCACGAAGATGATGATATAGACTATGTTTATATTACATAATATATCAGAGATGATGATGATGAGGATGGTGATGGCATTGGTGATGATTATGTAGATGATATTATCAGGATGGTCAGGATGATGATCATGGAAATGATCATGAGGATGAGCTTGCCTATGGATTTCGTGGTGCTAGCTAGCCATGCGTTATTTTTTATATTTAGTCAGATGTATTAATATGGTAATCATACATTTCAATTTTAGTTTATTTGAATAATGATGATGATACTATCGGTACTATCTTGTTACCTTGTGAATATGTTGAAAATTATTTACAATTTTTTTATGAAGAATTATTGTGTATGATGAGATTCCTATTTTTTTATGGATGTTGTGAATCTACCTTAGCATAATGATATCTATGAAACATTTCTATTTGGTAATCTTACATTGACTTTTAGTTGATTTGATTAAATATGATGATGATATTATCATTTTTATCTTGTTCTTTTATGTATATATTGAAAATTATCAACGTTATTTTGATGGAGAATTATTATGTATGATGATATTACTATTTTTTTATGGATGTTGTGAATTTACCTTAAAATAATGGTGTTCATGAAATATTTTGATATGATAATCACACATTTTAATCTTAGTTGATTTGATTAAGGATGATGAGGATATTATTAGTATTATCTTGTTACTTTATATATGTGTTGAAACCTGTCAATGCTTTTTTATGGAGAATGATTATGTATGATGACATTACTATTTTTGGATGTAATGTTGTGAATTTACCTTGGAATAATGATATCTGTGATAAATGTTGATTTAGTAGTAATATATGTATATTGAAAATTGTCAATGATTTTTTGATGGAGAATTGTTATATATGAGGATACTGCTATATTTTTTATGAATGTTGTCAATTACCCTTAAATTTGTTTACAAATACTAAGTTATGAATTTGAATTGTGATATATTCTTAAATGTGTTATACATGAAAATACCTCCTCATCATCTTGGAGGAGAATACTATGTTGTTGGTTGAAATACCCCTTTCTCCTAAACTATATAAGCCTATAATACAAGTTATGTACCATGAGGACCACGGTATCCTAGTCTATAACAAGTTGTCCCCTTCATCTAACTTTTGTTACCAAAATAATAACCACCTAAGAAAAAATTAAGAAACTAATAAAATAATGCCATGTAGACAATTTTTTAATATATCATTTTTATTATTCTTTTACCAAAATTACCCAAATAAATGTCACATTTATCAAAATAATTGTATATGTATTTTATATTTAAATTAATATATTAGCACAAGATTTAATAAAATTTAAATTAAAAAAGCAAATTTAAATTAAAAAAGCAAATTCAAAAGTTAAAGGAAATTTAAATTTAAATTTAATTTACCCAAATAAACGTCACTTTTATAAAAAATAACCGTCTACATGTATTTTATATTGAAATTAATTTACTAACACAAGATTTAAGAAAATTTAAATTTAAAGGAACATTTAAAATATAAATTTAAGTTAAATTTAAATTTAAGTTACTCAAATAAATGCACTTTTATCAAAATAACCATATATTTATATTTTATATTTAAATTAATTTATCAATACAAGATTTAATAAAATTTAAATTAAGAAAGTAAATTTTAATTTTAATTAAATTTAGGATTTAAGATTTTATATTTAAATTTATTTATTTAACATTGCATGATTTACCCTTCATTAAAAATGATATTCTAACTTTTATAGATTAAGATATTAATTTTATTTTTAATATTTAATATAGATTTGGGTCACTTGGGCAGCGTTCACAGTTAAATTAGGTAAGTTATATTATTAAAAAAAATCCACTGCCTAGTCACACCTATATGTCTTTTAAATTTTAAAGGATTTTGATTGGCTTACACATTATGACATGGAAATTCAATGTTAACATTTTAAAATGAAAATTCCTCTAATGCGAGGAAAAAATCTCAAGTTAACTAGAATTTGACATTCTTGTTCACTTTCGGAAACTCATATGGTGGAATGTGATCTCTTTATCCTCATATTTAGATTTTTCCTAAAAAATAAAAGCATACAAAAGTGGGAAAGAGCCATAAAGCATGGGGAAGCTTTTTCCTAAGCACAAAAGCATCTAAAAAGTGGAAAATGCCATTTTTATATGAGGAAACATTACTCACCCAAAAGCTTTTTCCAAAATTGAACTAATGAGGAATTTGGGAAATTTTCATAGCCTTCACTTTCCTATATATTGGAGGCTTGGCCATTGAGGAAATAATGGGAATTCATGTATTGTCACGTTGTTGACACGTTGTTGAGATCTATCTTGAGAGGGAGAGTTTTGGAGCTAGGAGTTAGGGGAGGTGTTGTTGGAACTGTATCTGATGGTTGTAACTTTCCTCCAACTCCTTTATCAATATAGATTAGTCGTTTTCCCTTCCATATGATACTATTCATTCTTTACTTATCCTATTTAACTAATGAATGTATGGGATTTTGGTTTATATTTCTTTATTCAGTAATATTTGTATGTTTATGATAATTTCAATTATCAAGATATTATGTTGTGAAGTTTTCTTTGTTCTCTCTCTTGTGTGTAGGACCAGGATTTGGAGCTATCTAGGAGCGCTTCCTAGCTACACTAAAAAATCCAACAAGACCTGCATGCGAGGACTCACATGAATTCATTCTTCTTTTCTTAATCTATACTCTACATCTTGATCTACTAATAATCCTGAGCCCTAGAACAACCTTTCTCTTAATAAGTCTATCTTAGGTTTCTAGGATAAACTGAGAGGGTTTTATGTTCATCTAACTGTGCATTAAATCCTACAGCAAAATGATATTCAGAAATTGTAATATATTTCACTATGTAATGAAATTAGTAAAATGGAAGTAAAATTAAAACTCTAAACAAGAAGCCAAAAGTGGATGTAACCATCGATGCAAAATTGGGAGTAGAATTGGATGTTAAACTAGCCATCAAAACAAGATGCAAACAATGAGACAAAAAGGGTTTTAAAGTAGAATTAAAAAAGGGTGTAAAACTAGACACAAAGAAGGGAACAAAATAGGGCATACAAAAAGATACCAAATTGGGCGCAAACAAGGATGTAAAAATGGACACCAAAATGAGGATGCAAATAATGGTGTAAAATTAGGATGAAAATTTGGGTGCAAAAATGATGTAAGAAAATACACAAAACAAGAAGAAAAATGGGACTAAAAAAGGGTGAAACTAAGGATGCCCAAAATGATGCATAACTAGATGAAAATTCAAACTAACATCTAGGTGCAAAATGAGATGCAAATGTGGACACAAAATGTGGCAGAAAAAATGATGCAAATTTGGATGCCAAAACGGATGCAAAATTAGACACCAAAAAGGATGCAAAATTGGACATAAAAAATGGTGAAAATTTGGACATAAAAGTAGAAAAAATGTTGCGAAAATGGGCATAAAAATGGCTCAAATTTGGATGCAAAATGAGGTGCAACAAATGATTCAAAATTTGGTGCAAAAACAAATGCAAACGTAGACGAAAAAAAATGGCTCAAAATTTATCATAACATTAGACACAAAATGGGATTGAAAGGTGGATGCAACACATGGTCCAACATAGGGTGAAATTTTAAATGCTCAAAAGGATGCAAAATTGGATGCAAGAAATGTTGTTAAAAATGATGTTAAATTGGATGCAAAAAATGATGCCAAATTATGTGAAAAATAACATGCAAAAAAGGGAGACAAATAAAACAAAAAAGTGGGTGAAAAAAATGGTGCAAAAATGGATGAAAAATTAGGCATTAAATCAGATTCAACATATGGTGCAAAATTAGATGCAAAAAATGGTGTAAAAAAAGGCAGAAAAATTGATGCAAAAATAGATGTAAAAATAGATACAAAATTAGAAGCAAAAAATGGCATAAGACTAGATGCAAAAACTGGCACAAACTCGATGCAAAAAAAGGCACTAAATCAGATGCAAAAGATAGTGTAAAACTCGATGCAAATTACGACACAAAAATAGAAGCAAAGAATGGCACAAAATAGAACGTAAAAAATGATGCAAAAATAGATGCGGAAAATGGCACAAAACTAAAAGAAAAACCTGTTGTAAAACCAAATGAAAATCTTAGTGCAAAATACGATGCAAAATTTGGCGTAAAAAAAAGATGCAAAATTTGGCGCAAAAAAAGGACGCTTTAAAAATTGTACAATAGAGCTAGATTTAGCGCCAAGCTGATCATCCCAATGGAGAGAAAAATACACTAAAATCTGGTGCTAAATCTGGCGTAAATTGCCTATTTTGTTGTAGTGGAATAACCTATCTCTCTGATCAATGAGAAGCTCTGACCTAGACTTAGTCAATTTCTGCATTTTCTTGAGCCCCTATTTCCTTGCGCAATTCCTAGATAATTAGCCCCTATTTTTTAGGAATTTTCCTCCAATTGATTGTGCAATTCCCAAGGATTGATCATCTGACTACATGCAACACTTGTACACTCAAACTGGTTTACAATTGTTGTTAAACTACCTTGGAATCTCCACCACAACTGGGAACTCTAGTTCTCTACATGCACTAGTTATTTTAGGCTAACTGATCAATTAACTAATACTCACTAAGTTAGATGGTTGTCCCACTGCATAATTGACCTTCCACTAGTTCCTCCAACTATTAGAACTAGTTTAACTAAACTCAACTGGATATAACTGAATTGGATTACTAAAATTTAGCAATCACACATGCTTAACTAAACTCCAAGCCCTCTAACTCAAATTTACTGAGCTAATTGAGTGACAAGAGCCATGTCACACAAGTTAATTGCATCCAAGTTGTCTGCTAATGTGGAAATTTGAATTTTCTCAATTTGACTAAGGCAAAGTCAAATTGAGACTTTCTTGTTGCACTTCTCAACACTTTCTCACAGCAAGAAAGGTATTATCAACCACACCTATATTGCACCTATGGAATTAAAAATTCCCTCTTAACAAAGCCTTTGTCAAGATGTCAACATCTTGTTCTTATGTCGGAATGTATTGTAGCAACATTATTTGCCTCTGCACATAGTCCTGTAAATGATGATACCATATATCTATATGCTTGGAATGATCGTGAAATACCAGAATCTCAAAGAGCTTAATGCAACTCTGATTATCACAATATATCATAGTTGGTTCCATCATCTGACCAAACAGTTCCACAAGTATCTTTCTCATCGTGATCACCTCACATGTTGCTCAACTTGCACCCATGTATTCTGCTTCTGCCGAGCTGAGCACCACAGATCTTTTCTTCCTATTGTACCAGGAAATCACTACAGACCCAACACTAAAAATTCTACTTGATGTACTCTTTTAGTTGGATGGACTCATTGCCTAATCTGCATCTGTGAAACCACACAACTTCACTCCCTCTATCCATATGTACCATAATCCATACTAGGTAGTCCCTCTGAGGTACCATAAAACATGCTTAGCTACCTTCTAATACAATTTGGTTGGCCTAACCATATGTAACAACCCTGGTTAAAATTTCATGTAAAAACATATAAGAACACAGTTGATGGGACATGTATTCCAAGATGAATGATGGGTAAGATATCTTAGTGAGCATTGATTTCAATTATTATGGTTAAAATAAATTGGTAAAGGCAATGGCTAAGGCTTTGGAAAGGAAAAATGGCATTTTTGGCAAATTCATTTATGAAAAATATGGAAATTAGGAGAAAAGGAAGGTGAAAGGTCATGGGTGGCATGTAAGGAGGAAAATGAAGAAAAATAATGGGAAATGAATAAAATAGAGTCCTAATTAATAAAAATGCTTATGAGGATCAGTTTGTAACAATTTGTCAGTTCAGTTTTGGAGCTCTCTCATTATTCTCTCTCTCTCTCACTCTTGGACACTTAGATTTTTCTTGGAGCATTTTGGCATTCGATCAAGAAAGGAAAAGAAGGAAAGAGGAAGCATAGATCAAGCAACGAATAGAAGGTTCAAGCAACTACAACAGTATTCTTTGCAGGTATCGATTTGCATGTGTATTTTCCTTGCTAGATTTTGCATGCATGGTATTGCATGTGGTTCTTTTGTTGTTATGGCATGGGTTTTGCTAGGTGTGATAGTGTTTTCAACCTAGCCTTGTCATTTCCAGATAGTCATGGTGTGATGCGGTTTTCATGTTTTGGTTGAGCTGGATTGCCGAATGGATTCAAGGCTGAGTGAGATGGATCTTCGAATGATAGAGAACATGGCCTAGTGGTCCTTGAACTAGACTGTGGATCACGATAAAGCCACTGGCCTAGTAACCCCTGAGCCAGACTATGGGTTGTGGTAAAGAAAGGATTGTGGGACCTCGATGGGCCTAGGAATCCTTCTCGGTGAATGGCAGGATATACGGTAAATCCAAGAGGTGGATTTCTCTCCGTTGGGCCTAGTAATCCCAAGTTGGGATATGTGGTAAATATTGGAGAGCAGGTCTTGGTTTAGGGCCTAGTGATCCAGTGTGGACAGTGGTAAAGCTTGAGAGACTAGGAGACAGGAAAATTCCTCACGGTGTAGGTGGGGAAATCTGGTGGAATCCATGCTTGTTTGGCCTAGTGATTGGGTGGAGATCATGATAAATCCTATTATTACATGTTCTTTGTGTTGGCATAGTGATCTGGGATGGATTACGGCACAGGGGCGTCACTGGGGGAGTGATATCATACCATGTGGGTTCATATTGGGGGAATATATATTGAGGTAAAAATGACATAATATATTGGGGGATATATAGGGGGTAAAGGGTTTTTATATTAGAAGGTATAAAAAAAATGGAGCCCAAAGTTAGTGAAAAAAAATAAAGGGGTGTAAAATATATTAATGAAAAAATGGATACCTACAATATTTAGTGAAAGTAGGGTTTTTTTAATTAGGAAGGTGTATTGGGTACATATTGGTAGGGGGTTAAATTATTTCTTTTTAGAGGCATTTTCCAATATATTGTCAAATTAAGGGTATTATTTAATATGCCACGAACGCACATGATATGTCAACACTTCATTGAGTGAAGTCCCCGTGGATTACGGTAAAGCCTGTTTTATATTGATGAGGGTGAGTTGGTTTAGCCTCGGGATGCCTGGTTGGTCTTTTGGTTTGAGTCCCACATTCATGCTTGGAATATGGCACGGGAGTGAATGGCTGAAGAGAGATTTGGCTCAGCTATTCTATGGTCGGGTGGAACGTGGTAGTCCCATCCCGAGTTTTGATTTTATATCATAAATATGAGGTTACTTCTCCTTGTATTTCTATGAGTATTATACTGGTTTATATGTGGATCATATGGTTGTGATTTCCTTGGCATTATGTTGTTATTATGTTGGTTATGTATATGTTTTATGGCAGTGGCTATGTATGGCTCTCATCATGTTTTTACTTGTAAATTAATGAAAAATGTATCTATGACCTAATAGAAGATAATGCAGCTAATGATATAAGGGAACAATGCTTCATAGCGATTCTCAGATAAGTACGAGACCCCTATGCTTAAATCTTTTTCTTACACTTGTAGATTACATATCTGGGATATGTTTGACGAAACACATGTCATGGATAGTAAGGGTCCAATTAAGGGCTTGTTCAAGTATTTGCATTTGCATCATTATTTCCTTGTTATCTCTTTGTTCTGAAAATGTCATTCAATTCTGGGTAGTGACCTGGGCCCTGGGCTTGGAAAAGTGGCTCAAATCCCAGGTATACTGGCATAACACTGGGAAAAATAGTCCCTGGACGCTAGCATCCCTTGGCATGAGAGCTTCCAGAGCCTCTTGGACACTTTCAGGTCAATATCACGGGAGCGTCTAGGGGTCAAGTGGTCTAAAACCTCAATGGGACAAAGGGGCTAGCTACCTGAGTGGTTGGGATGGTTCCTAGTAGTCTTGTAGCTGATGTGGAAGGTTTGTATGTTGTGTTTCCATCGATTCCACTTCCTTAAGGTCACATAGGAGCTTGAATATAATCATATTACTCTCGTCACATGTTTACCCTGGTTGGTCAGTTACTTGGGTAGATGTGGGAGGAGGGTGTTACATAGTAGTATCAGTGCATGGTTCACCCCTCAGACTGGATGGGCAACATGTTGGTCATGCATTCATGTCGGCTACATATGTGTTCCTTATACTTGTAGTCCATGTGCTTATTTCATTTTCATAGTTTTGATCATATTTGTAGCGATGTCGCCATATGAAGGTTGATGGTGTTGTGGTGGGATGTGTCGTCATGAGTACCAGTTGTATATGCATTTGTTATGCATGTCAAAGTCTATATGTTGTTATGCATGCATTGTAATGGTTATGGTTATGCATGTATGGTAGGTCAGACATGCATTGTGAGGTCATTGTATGAAATTAGGTCATCATGATGATATTGGTATGTTATGATGCTAATGTGTTGGTTGAGATAGAGCAAGAGATGCAGATCATTAAAGTGAAGTTGCAACAATGGACTTTGGGGTTAAGAGCAGATCATCATACAAGTATTTTATGTTTTGCATGTAAGTATGTAGGTTAAGGATTTCTATATTCATTATGGTTATGTCTATTTCTTTCATTCTATTGATGTTATGGTTACATACATGATATATGCTAGTTGATTAATGTAGTCATATGCACATGTGTCGGATAGTCATGAATGATAGTAACCTGTGGTGGTATGGATTGTTATTGTTGTTTTATGTTAGATAACTTGATGATTGTGTTATATGTTGTAGGTTAACTTGTTGTTGTTATATGATAGTTAGCTTGATGATTAGGTTATATGTTGTTGATGAGCATGACATATAACTTCTTGTTGTTATATGCTAGTAACTTGATGATTAGGGTGATTACATTAAGATCTTGATGTTATATGTATCATACTAAGTTGGATTGGTCTATGGATATCGTTATCTTATTTGTTCTTGATTTGATGTGTTGTAAAGTTATATCGTGCTAACTAGATTGATTGTGAAAACAAGATAGCTCCCCTGAGATATATTAAGGTATGAGTTTGCTTATATCGTATAATTGGTGCTTAATTGTTTAATTATGTCATATATTTGGTGTTTGAGTGTTTGGTGTTTATTATGTCATCTAGTTGATTTATTTAGCATGATATGGTTGCAATTTGGTTTAATGTTTGACTAATTGCATGATATGAGTATGTGTTTGAAATATTGTATGAAGGAATGATCTTGTTTTAAGATGATTGTACTAACACATGTGTTGAGACAGTTGATATGTACTTGAATGTAGTATGTGATAGTTGTAGAATTATGTCTAATGACTATGAGTTGACTATGGATTATGACATGATTGTTAGTCTTTGCAAAGGTTGGTTTCAAATCGGTAGATATGATTGTATTGATATTTGGAACATGTGGTTGACATAAGTAAACAGTTGCAGGAAACATGCTTGGTATTAATGTGACAGGGTAACAATTGATCTGTTTAAATAAATAATAGTTGGATGATGTGACAATGCATAGTAAGCCTCGATTGCAACAAGGTAAAAGGTAAAAGAAAGGAATTGGACAATAATTTCTTTGGCTATGGAAACCCTAATTCCAAACGAATGAGTTCTTTGCATACAGGTAGTCTTCTTAACCTTAATCTTGTCTGACATTATGTGGATATGTGTTATATTCATGAACATGTATTTGACAGGTATAGTAGTTAGTCTCTAGTTACAGGTGGATCTATCAAGGGAATTGGAGTCCCTTGAGAGATGGCGTGGATGTGTTCAGTTGCAAGCAACGTGTTTGGAACAACAAGGTAAGGTAACTGGTGTATTGTTATGTTTATTTATGCACTGACAGTTATGTGTCGATGGCAATATGATGCAAGGGATTGCATGGAAATGAGGTTGCCATGAAATCTCAAAGGAGGCTCAGGTTGAGCTTTCCTTGGGAACCATGGGGATGGATTCATGGTGTTTGTTGTCAGTGTTGTGCTTTTGGTATTTTGTGATTTGTTGTGCTTGATTTCGGTTTTGTTTGCGTCTTGTGCAAGGCCTTGCCACTTTGTTTGTGGTGTCGTATTGTTATTAATTTTCATGGTTTTCTTATTGTTTGTGTTTTTTATTGCCTTTTATGTTTTGATGGTCTTGGAATTGGTTGGGAAAGAGGAAAGTTAATGGAGCTCGGAGAGAGTTGTGTGGTACCCAATAAGTAAGATAAGACCTAGATGAAGCCTGGTGCATGTATAAGGGCATTTGATGGAAAGAGTATGGCAACCAGTTGGATTGGTTGGGTCCATTGGTGTAAATGGGTGATGGAAGGGAAATCATGGGAAAGGTAATCAAGAAAGGTAAGGTGAATGGATTTGAGACGTCATATGCCTTGGCTATATTGGGAACTATTGTTCTGGATGTTGTGCATGTGTTGCATGCATAAAGGGAGATCTCTTAACCCAGACCTTATGATATCTGGTAATTACGTTGTGATCACGATTGTGCTTATGTCTATATAGGTATACATGTATGTATGTATGTATGTAGTTGTCTGACAAGTTCATGATTGTTTATGATAATGTTTCTATATATGCATGTATATATGTATATATGTATGTCGTTGTCTGACCGGATCATGATTATTTTATGTTGATGTTTATATGTGTATATATATGTATGCATGCATATCGTTGTCTGAAAAGGTCATTAGGAATCATTCTTATGGAGGAATGATTTCTTACGCAGGTGAATGACATGAAGAGATTCCTGGTTTATGAGAAATCAAGTGGGAAGAGTAGTCATGACAAATCTACGAGGTCAGTATCATGTGTATATGAATTGATATTATGTGATCATACTATGCCTATGTTTATGTTATGAAATGCTATGTTGAGGAATACATCAGAGAAATGAAAGCAGTGTGATTTGCAACATGTTGGGACAAGCATGGATAAGACACTAGAAGCAAGGTTGCTTGGTAGAGACAGTGTGGTTTTGGATGTGTGGTACTACTATTGTGCATATGTTGTATATTTTGTACATGTTTCATCTACGATGTTGTGCGAATGAAGTATTGTATATAGTGTGTGTGTGTACATGTTGTTTATGCAATGTTATGTACATGGTAGTACATATAGTGTTGTGTGAATATTGCATATGCAGTGTTGGGTATAAACAGTGCTATGTACATGTTGAATATATAGTGTTGTGTACATATGATGATATGTACATGTTGTGTATGTAGTGCTATGAACATATGGTGTTGTGTGCATGTTGTACAAGTGGTGCTATGTACATATGGTGTTGTGTGCATGATTGTATAAGTGGTGTCTTGAGCATGTGGTGTCGTGTACATGTTGTACATGTGGTGTTGTGTACATGTCATACATATGGTGTTGTATACATGTGGTATTGTGTATGTCTGGTGTTGTCTACATGTTTTACAAGTGGTACAATGTACATGTGGTGTTGTGTACACATTGTGCAGGTGGTGTCATGTACATGTCATGTTTTGCAGGTGGTGCTTTGTACAGGTGGTACTATGTACATGTTTTACATATGGTACTGGTATGTGTGTGGTATTATGTGCATGTCGTACATGTTATGTTGTAGGCATGTGGTACTATGTATGTGCATTGTGTAGTTGTGGCATAGTGACATGTGTATTCGTTTTGTTGTACTTTGTGTACGTATATGTCTCGTGTTGTACATCGGGTGTAGGTGCATGTATTGCATGGTGTTGCATGTTGTGTGTGGTTGTATGTGTGATTTACACTATGTGTATGTGTACATGGTTGAGGAGAAGGCATTGGGTGTTTGTCGGGTGTGGCAACCGATCCGATGTGCGTACGAAATAAAGACAAAGGTAGAAGCTAAGGATTGGTTAAAGGATAAATATCAGTATTTTATTTCAATTGTATTATGCATGTGATGTATGATTTCAATCTATGATGATTACATGTGATCTATGATTCTGGTTTATGATGGTTACATGTGATTTATGATTTTGATCTATGATGGTTGTGTTTTGAGCTAACCTAATGTGATGTGTTTATACATAATGATTTGATCAAAGATTCTAGTTTCACTTGTTGTGATAGGAAGTAAACATGATTTCAAGTGTACCTTGTTAACGAGCTACCAATGAGGTATGATGTGAATTTATTTCAATTTATTTTAAATCTAATGGAAGTTATATGCTTGATACAGGAAGCACGGAAATGCCTGAGTTGGGTGGTTGAAACTAACTATAATAATTAGCAGCGTCAGTGAATGGAATTGGAACATGCAGCAGTATGTTGGTAAAGCACTTCAGGAGTAGGGCCATTGTAGGACACTAGTACCCAATAGTGTCCATTGATTTCCATGAGCATGCTGTGACCAGTATGACGATTTTGAGGTAGGTATATCCCTTGGTTGTTTGACCTTATTAGGTGAGGAAGCCTTTCCAAGGGATGGATCACCTGGTATAGGGGATGTCGGGGAACTTGGAAGGTGTGTGACTACACAAAAGAGGGTGACCAGATTGCCCGAGGGACTATGTAGCAGAGAAGGGAAGGTCGGGGATGGATTTGTTTTCGTCATTAACATTGCCAGATGGAATCAAATGCACACTGGGAGTGCATCCTAGAACAATGAATCGGTAATTGTTCACTGAGAGGACAAGTGGCGCGAGATGATAGCATTGGACATTGGATGTAGCTTTGACTCTGGCAGTGGATTCTGGACTTCTTGGGAAGGAGGTGAATCCTGGTACTACTTTGAGGGTGGAGGTGTAAGCCTCTGGATTCCCTTGTTGCGGATGCAGGCATTGTATCCTTTTATTTGTTGGTTGAGCAAATGTGCATATGTGTATATGTGTGTATTATTGTAAATATTGTATTGAGCTGGATTTATAAAGCTCCATAGACAGTATGATTATTTGTTGGGTGAAGCAAATGTGTATGTGTGTATATGTGGTTATTATTGTAAATATTATAATGAGTTGTGTTATAAAGCTCCAATAAACAATATGTTTTTCATGTTTTAGCAGATGATCATTGTAAATACTACAATGAGCTATGTTATAAAGCTCCATGGGCAGTATGATTTATTTTCAGTGATCTTACTGGTTATAGGTGTCATTCAACACTCAGGATGGTGTTCCCTTAAGGGGGAGGGTTCTGCAACAGCCCTGGCTAAAAATTCATGTAAAAACATATAAGACCACGGTTAACCAGACACGTATTCCAAGCTGAATGGTGGACAAGACATCCTAGTGGGTGTTGATTTCAGTTATTACGGCTAAAGGAAATTGGCAAAGGCAATGGCTAAAGCTCTGGAAAGGAAAAATGGCATTTTTGGCACATTTATTTATGAAAATGATGGAAATTAGGAGAAAAGGAAGGTGAAAGGTCACAGGTTGCATGTGAGGAGGAAAATGAAGGAAAATAATGGAAAATGAATAAAATAGAGGCCTAATTGATAAAAAGGCTTCTGAGGATCAGTTTGTAACCTTTTGTCAGTTCAGTTTTGGAGCTCTCTCATTATTCTCTCTCTCTCTCTCTCTCTCTCTCACTCACTCACTCGCTCTTGGACACTTAGAGTTTTCTTGGAGTATTTTGGCATTGGATCAAGAAAGGAAAAGAAGGAAAGTGGAAGCAGAGATCAAGGAATGAAGAGCAGGATCAAGCAACTACAACAATATTCTTTGCAGGTATAGATTTGCATGTGTATTTTCCTTGCCATATTTGGCATGCATGGTATTGCATGTGGTGCTTTTGTTGTTATGGCATGGGTTTTTCTAGGTGTGATAGTGTTTTTAGCCTAGCCTTGCCATTTTCGAATAGCCATGGTGTGATGGGGTTCTTATGTTTTGGTTGAGTTGTATTTCCAGATGGATTCAAAACTAAGTGAGGTGGATCTCTGAATGATAGAGCACATGGCCTAGTGGTCCCTAAACTGGACTGTGGATCATGGTAAATCCACTGGCCTAGTAACCCCTAAGCCAGACTGTGGGTTACGGTAAAGCCAAGAGATGGATTGCTCTATGTTGGGCCTAGTAATCCTGGGTTGGGATATTCGGTCAATCCTGGAGGGTGGGTCTTGGTTTAGGGCCTAGTGATCCAGTGTGGATTGCGGTAAAGCTTGAGAGACTAGGAGATAGGAAAATTCCTCAAGGTGTAAGTGGAGAAATATTGTGGCATCCATGCTTGTTTTTCCTAGTGATCGAGTGGAGATCATGGTAAAGCCTATTATTACATGTTCTTTGTGTTGGCCTAGTGATCTGGGATGGATTACAATAAAGCCTAGTTTATATTGATGAGGGTGAGATGGTTTAGCCTTAGGATGCCCTGGTTGGTTCTTTTGGTTTGAGTCCCACATTCGTGCTTGGAATATTGCACAGGGGTGAATAGTTGAAGAGAGATTTGGCTCATCCATTCCATGGTCGAGTGGAACGTGATAGTCCCATCCCAGGTTTTGGTTTTGCATCATCAATATGAGGTTACATCTCCTTGTATTTATACGAGTGTTATATTGGTTTATATGTGGATCATATGGTTGTGATTTCCTTGGTATTTTGTTGCTATTATCTTGGTTATGTATATGTTTTATGACAATGGCTATGTATGGCTCTCATCATGTTTTTACTTGCAAATGAATGAACAATGTATCTATGACCTAATAAATGATAATGCAACTAATGATATAAGGGAACAATGTTTCATGGCAATTCTCAGATAAGCATGAGACCCCTATGCTTAAATCCGTTGTTTACACTTGTAAATTACATATTCGTGATATGTTTGACAAAATGCCTGTCATGGATAGTACGGGTCTAGTTAAGGGTTTGTTCAAGTATTTTCATTTGCATCATTGTTTCCTTATTATCTCTATGTTCTAAAGGTGCCACTCAATTCTAGGCAGTGACCTAGGCTGGGCCTTAAAAAGTGGCTCAAATCCTAGGGACGATGGCACAACACCGGGAAAAATAGTCCCTAGATGCTAGCATGCCTTGGCATGAGAGTGTCCATAGCCTCCTGGACGTTGTTAGGTCCATATCATGGGAGCGTCTGAGGGTCAAATGGTCTAAAACCTCAATGGGACCCATGGGCTAGATACCTTAGTGGTTGGGATGGTTCATGGGAGTCCTGTAGCTGATGTGGAAGGTATGTATGTTGTGTTTCTATCAATTCCACTTCCTTAAGGTCACATAGTAGTTTGAATCTAATCATAGTAGCCTCTCGTCACATGTTTACCCTGGTTGGTCGGTTACTTGGGTAGATGTGAGAGGATGGTGTTACGCCATAGCTTGGCTCAGTTGGTTGACTGCATATCACATATCTGGTCATGTGTTCACGAGATACATCAATGAACCCACTAGTTATCGGTACATGGTAGCATCCACATCTTCACCTAAAGTTGCAGTCTCCTTCCTCCAATTGGTCGCTAGAGGTGTCTCCATGGGTTTACAACTCTCCATGCAGAATCTTTGTAGTATCTCATTGGCATACTTTCCTGGAGACACAAACAATTCCCCATCGCCTTTCCATACTTCCAACCCAAGGAATTAGTGCATGAGACCCATTTCCTTCATTTCAAATTGATAAGTTTCTTATCACCTATTAATATTAAATCATAAACATATAAAACTATGATAAGAAATTTACCTTCTATCAAAATATGATAGAGGTTCGCATTCACTTCACTTTTGGTGAAGCCCAAACCAGTGAGATAATTGTCGATCCTTGTGTACTAAGCTCAGGATGCCTATTTGAGACCGTACAATGCTCGCTTGAGTCTGCACACATGAGACTCCCAATCAAATGTCTCAAAACCTTTTGGTTTCTCGATCTACACCTAATCCTCAATAAAAACATTCAGAAATGTTGTTTTTACATCCATCTGGTCGATCTTCCACCCCATCTATGCAAATGATGCAAGAAATGATCTAATCAATAAATATCATGCTATAGGAGCAAAGGTTTCCTCATAGTAAATTCCCTCAACTTGATAAAATCTTTTGGCCATAGTTATGGCCTTATACTTCTCTATGATTCCATCTACTACATTATTAACCTTGAAGATCCTTCTTGAATCCACAGCAGATTTATCTTTCGGTCTTGGGACCACTTCCCAAACATTGTTCTTCATGATGGATTCATATTCTTCCACCATTGCATCAACCCAAACAAGTTGCTCAACTTCTTCCTCGAAAAAGGATGGTTCAATCTCTACAAGCTCAGTCATTAGAGCCATGTATCCAGTGTACTTCTCAAGTGACCTCTTTACCTGCACAAATTTGGAGCACCCACATTCTCCCTTGCATCCTGCACTAATCTAGCATCTTGGTTATTTTTCTCCCTTCTATTGATGGTTCTGCTTGAGTGGATGTGTCCACTCTTTGCTCCTCTATTTTTGGCTACTCCACAACTTCTTGAGGCTCCTCCTTTGGAGCTAAAAGCTCCTCTTATGGTGGGATTTGAAGCTTCCTCTCAAGAGAGCACCGCATCACTTTCTCCTCATTAGACTTTACATCCCTTCGCACAACTATCATTTTGAGGGAAGGTAAGTACACACGGTAATTATGTGGAGTTTTGATGTAACCCACAAAAACTCCCAACTCTGTTGTCAGCTTGAGCTTCTTCCTTGAATATTTGGAGACATGCCAGTAAACAGAGGCTCCAAAAATCCTGAAGTGAGACATACCAAGAATCTCCTCGAGAAATCATCCTCTTCTATAATCATACCAAGAATCTGATGAGGACTCTGGTTCTGCAAGTATATTATTGTGTTACATGCCTCTACCCACAAATGCAGTAGCAGGCCTTGGTTATGCATCATATCTCTGCGGCATGAAGAAGATCCAACACTTCCTCGAGAAATCATCAATAAAAATAAAAAAATATTTGTGTCTGGCAGTGGAGGTTGTTCAGAAAGGTCCACAAACATCGAGTGGACTCTTTCCAAGATTGCATATGATTTGTTGTTTCGTTCATGTGATGTGGATTTCACATACTTCCCCAAGGTACAACCTTTGCAGACATCTTGCTGCTCAAGTACTCCTTTAGGGAGACAATGGTTATTTGTTGCATAAATTTCAAGGCATCGTGATGCAAATGGGAGAATATCTTGTGCCAAAGTTCATTGACATCGTGACTCTATACTTTCTCTTCCTTACTTCTTAATGCAGTGCAATATTCCACATCCAAATTGTACAGGTTCTTCACCCGAACCTTGATCTACTTCACTTGTCCATTGGCTATGTGTCTTAAGAATGCTTGCTAAAGATCACATCATAACCATAGTCTTCCAAAACTTCTACAGAGATGATATTCTTCTTTAGGCATGGAACAAAGATGACATCTTTGAGGCAAAGAGGATATCCCAACTCCTTATGAAAGGTTATTGTACCAATCCCAGTAGCACTGTACCTTTCGTCGTCCCCAAGCTCAATACGCATCTGGAGATATTTCTCCTCCAGGTCAATGAAAAACTCTCTACACCCTGTCATGTGGAACAAGGCACTTGATTCCAAGTACCACACACTCCCCATCACTATGTTGGCCATGCATGTGATAAGGGTGAATTCTAGCTCAAACTGTGAAGCCAATGCTTCACCTACTGCTCCTCCTGAGTTCTTCTTGCCAGAATTTTTGTGTGGACACTTTGTAGCAATGCCTAAATTCATGACAATTGAAGCATTTTTTTTTGGACAAGTCTTTTTCCCCCCTTGGCTGGATTCTGGTTTGGTTTGAGACTTCTTCCCTTTGCCCTTATTTCCCTTTCCAACCAATGCAAAATTTTCTTCATCCTCTCCCTTGGATGAGGTTCCATCTCTGGTATTTCGCTTGATCTCTTCTTGTACCAAATCGGACCACAAGCATTCCCAATTTGGTAATTTCTCCCTCTCATTCACCGAGTCCTAGTAGCTATGCCAGCTTCTAGGATGGCCTAGAAGAGTTAGGCTCACCGGGTCATCTTCTGCAACATTCACACCAACCCCTCTAAGGTCATCATAGAACTTGTGTAAATCTGTTGAGATACTGTGTAATAGAATCATTCTTCTGCATCTTGATGTTTCGAAGTTTGTCTTTGAGGGCTAGTTTTTTATGATCACTGTTATTCTTGAACAACTTTATTAGTTCCTTCCACATTACGAAAGGAGTTTCTTTCCCATGGATATTTGAGACAATGTGGTCTCACACTCCCTCCAAGATTATTTTCCTCACCTTGGCTACATCTTTCTTCCATTGGGCTAGGTTCTGGGCATCATGTTCCGCTGGTTTTGAAACACCTCTCTTGATGTATTCGAGCAAGCCATTGTCATCAAGCACTGTCTCCATGCAATCCTTCCATGCAATGAAATTTGAGTTGCCTTCCAAGGCATATTCTAATCTCAGTCCATTGAAGGCCATTCTCCAACTTTAAAGAGATCCTGCTACACTGAAGCTACAAATTCGAACCTCTTGAGAAACAACTTCGAAATTCCTACTCTAATACCATGTAGAAATTTGGTGATAGAATTGTAACTTCTCTAGAAATTTTATTCTAAATCAAGAGACACAATTCTACTGTACTAATTTGTAGAATTCAATTCACAATTTAGAATAACAATCTTAGACATTCAATAAGAAATAACCCACATGCACGGTATTTTTTATAGAGGAATCTAACTGGGAAAACCCCCCTCAAGCTTCTTTGCATTCATCAAATGAATAGATATTTATTGCAATTGCTAGCTCAGTCTAAGCTCAACTTGCAACTGAATAACCTATCTCTTTATTCAATGAGAAGCTCTGACCGAGAGTTAGTCAATTTCCGCCTCTGCTTGAGCCCCTATTTCCTCGCGCAATTCCTAGAGGATTAGCCCCTATTTTTTAGTAATTTTCCTGCAATTGATTACGCAACTCCCAAGGATTGATCATTTGACTGCATACAACACTTGTACACTTAAACTAGTTTACAACTACTTGTTACATTGCATTGGAATCTCCATCACATCTAGGAACTTGAATTCTCCGCATGCACTAGTTATTTTAGGTTGATTGATCAGTTAACTGGATGATCACTAGGTTAGATTGTTGTCCCACTGCATAATTGACCTTCCACTAATTCCTCCAACTATTAGAACTAGTTTAACTGGACTCAATTAGATATAACTGAATTGGATTACTAAAATTTAGCAATCACGCATGCTTAACTAAACTCCAAGCCCTCTAGCTCGAATTTACTGAGCTAACTGAGTGATAAGAGCCATGTCACACAAGTTAACTGCATCCAAGTTGTCTGCTGATGTGGAAATTTGAATTTTCTGAATTTGACTAAGGCAAAGTCAAATTGAGACTTTATTGTTACACTTCTCAACAGTAAATGAGTTTGCTAATAAGTGGAAGATCTTTAAATATCCAATTAGGTATGTTTGCAAACACCATTTTCACATAAATAAAAGTGAAATGTTAATTTCAAAGGGCGCCCTCGAGAATGAATAATATTTCCATAGTTCATGTATTTCGAAGGATGCCCCAACCATGTGGGTATGTCCTCACTTATCAAAAAACAGATAGACTTGGTGTCACTGACCCCTACTAACACCCCTACTTTACTTTCAACGCAAAACACATGTGGTGGCACTTTAAAGCTCCATTCATGGTTTCCTAAAAAAGATAGACTTGGTGCCACTAACCCTTACCTCACTGGTAGTGAAAAACACATATGGTGGCACTTTATTCCTAAATCTTGAATAAAATGATAGATTCGTCAACAAAATGATTATAATTATGATTAGTTATGTACTTAATTTGAACTCATCTTCCATCTAACTAGATAAATAATACATGTAACTTGAACTCTAATTCCTTAGCAACATCTACCAGACAAACCAATGCATTCATAGCTATAAAATATAACAGTGTTATCCAAAACACCATTTGCAAAAGCAAAAATTAATGCTTGAGAATGCAATTTTTCATAAACATCTTAATATGTGTGAGTTTCTAAATGTCATTAAGTAATTCACACATAGAAAATTTCAATAAAAAAGTCTAATTCACTATAGACACAAAAAAATTACATGAATACTAACATAGATAACCTAATGAAGAACAAATCCACTCTACCAGAGGGCTTATCAAAATCAATTCCCAATAGAAGAATCTGTTGACCACACGCACACACTTAAGATCATCCCAATATATCAAAGTTGTATCAAGAGTTAATTTAACGTGAAGAAACCTTGTTTTCTTAGGTCAAACAATAATCTCGGCAAAACCTTGATAAGACACATGAGCAATTAAGCCATGTAATTATAATATCCGGGACCAAATTTTTAAAAAGTAACTTAATCAATACCTAGATGCTCATTATACCCATGTAGATTCAACTATCAGTATCCCTAACTAAATTGTCAAAAATAAACTTAATCAATCTCTAAAAACAACCATCATACTTAGTTATCTTCACATAAAAACATTTGTTTAACAAGTATGTGTTTTTAAATCTAAATATATAAAATTTATATATCTTCTCACTCTAAAACATATTATATAAATCTATAATATAGATAAAGTTGACATTCATACACATATATTACATACATCCTCTTTATCCAAGATTGTAGAATATAATTTTAAGTACAACCACCTTCATCCCTTTTAAAATCGCTTCCTTCCCTCATTCAAAATTTAATCTATTTTTTAAACTGATGTCTTTGATGCCATAATAGAAGAGATTATTTTTTTTAACTATATCACCTTTTCTCTCAGTATATTATGAAAATTGCTTTTGAAATGTCTTTATCTTTTCTTAATATATTTCAACATTAGATGTAGGCTAAGTTTAACATGGTCTAGTATGGTTGTTAGGTTAAAGTGTATTTTTAAGTGTGTTTTATAATTGTGTTTCTATACTTTATTAATTTGATTATTATAATCATATCTTATATATGAGTGATTTGATGGGTCAAATATTTTGTTGATATTAATGATATTTAATTCATGGTTTAACATTTGATTGGTATATGATTTTTTTTTTAAACCAAAATATTTAATTGTTGATAATTGTTATGAATTTTGTGTCTTAAAAATGATAAAAACCTAATAAGTATAGTTTTTTTAGGTGAAACCTCATTTTACAATGAACACAATGTACAAGACAATACTTGATGATGTTAAGACTGGCTATCATTAGTATATATATAGGAGACAAGGGGTGCAATTATAATAAAATGGGACCATGAAAAGTTTTAGTTAACCTCTTATTCTACTAATTAAACTCATAATGAATGCTTATTAGGGCCTTAATATATAGCCTAATGGTCATAACATATCCCCCCTCTTTTAAAAAGGATTTTCCCTCAAAGCTTGTAGTTGAGGGTGTTCCTTCATGAATTGCTCATTTTCTCAAGTAGCTTCTTCTAAAGATATGTCCATCCACTTGATTAGGTACTCCATAGTGGTTCTATTTCGAAGAGATAGAGTGTTGATCCATAACATTTTCTGGTTCAAGAACGACTTTCCTTCTACATCTAATTTCGGAAGTTATCTTTGCAGTATCACGATTTGTCCCAAAACCTTTTTTAGGAAATATATATGAAAAAACTTATGAATATGAGAAGAGAGCAATTCTAACTCATACGCGATATGTCAATCATGTAAATATCATGTAGGGCCCATCAAGTTTTGGAGCTAATTTTCTATTCTTCTTTTGCTTAAGTGTATATTGCTTATGTGGTTGCAGTCTTAGAAAAATTTAATCAACCTCCTCAACTTGTCTTTCACTTCAACATTGATCTACTTGTTGCTTCATATTTTTTTGCACCATTTGAAGGTTTTCCTTAAGAATTGTCAAAGTTTCTTTAGTCTTCTCTATAAGTAACTCTATTAGTTGTACTTTGGAGTTATCTTATAAAAAACATGAGATGTGAGGATCCGGATATACATAAAGAGACTCAAATGTGGTCATTTTAGTTGATATATGATATGTAGTATTATACCACCATCAAAGGAAGCCTCTTCATCCATTGGGATTTCTTATCTGACGAATAACATTGTAGATTACCTTCTATTTTTTTTCACTATTTCTCTCTATTTTTGGATGATATGTTAAACTCGTTAGTAGTGTTTTTCCACTCATCTTCTATAATCCTTTCTAAAAATTACCTGTGAATTTTGGATCTCTATCACTTACTATTACCTTAAGAAGACCATGAAGTATATAAATTTCCTTCATGAACACTTTGGTTACTTGGATTGATATGTATGTACTTTGAATTCCACAAAAATGTGCATATTTTATGAGTCTATTGATGACCAAAAAAATGGAATTATGACGAGTGCTACCAAGTATTAATTAAATTTGATGTTCATGATCTCTGGATGGAGGTATACCTTTGGGAATTTCTTGGAAAACCCTATGGTGTTTTTCCAGGGTGTTTTTTAATTCCTTGAGAATATTTTCATCTTCTTACTTAACTTCCATAGAATACAGTTTAACCACAATTCCATTGCTACCCATTTTTAGGAGCTTTTCCATTCTATGAGATTTGACGGCTTGACAAGGTCCAAATTTTAACCCTTTGAGCTCATATTGAAATTCTTTCAATTCAAATCACATGAATAATTCATAAAAGTTTGTAGAAACTGTACCCAATGTTCTCAACCATTGAATCCTTAGAACAACATCCATACCTCCAATTGGAATGTCATATATTGAGATTTCCCATTTGTATTCTCCTGTAATCATTTTTGATGTTGTGGCATTTTCCCAGACAATAAATACTCTCCATTGGCAACTAAAACTTGAAAATTTGTCATTGGATGTACAAAAAAATTGAGGTGCTTTGCCAATATTTTATCAATGAATTTATGGGTACTATATGAGTCAATAACCACTAGGACTTTTGCTTCTTAATGTAACCAACAATCCTTAGGGTCTAAGGAGCTAACAAACCTACCAATAGATGAACATATATCTCACACATGTTTGAACAATGTTCTGCAGAATTTCTATTTGTATTTCCTGTTCTTTAAAATTGACAATTTTTTTCTCACTTCTTTGTGTAGATGCATCCACTTCCTCTTCATTGTTATTTTCCAAGGTTAACACTTTTGTTTCTTGATGTTTATGCTCTTTTGACTATTTGTTGTTACAACCAAAACATAGTCATTTTTCTCTTCCTTCCTCCATTTACTTCTGTGATATTCTAGTAGGTTGAAGTAGAGTTATCTTACGAAACCCACAATCATCTTTGCTTCATGTGTATTCTCCCATCACTTGTGTGTAGCCTTATTCGACGCTTGAATATGACTAGAAAATTGCATAGTTTCCATAACATTTTCTGGCTATTTCAGGGAAACCTCTTGTTTAGTGTCTTCTTTTAATCTAGCCATGTATGATTCCAATAAGTTTTCATCACTTATGGTATCCACCCTTGTGGCCAAAACTTGAAATTCTAAATTATAGTCTTCATTATCATCAAATTGATTGATTCTTGTCAATTGACTAAAATAGCCTTGTTCCCGAGCTTTTCCATATTGCGCTTTTGAGTGTCTTGTAAATAAATTGAAATTATAATGATAAGAATGCGGCTTTCTTTTAACTACCCATTGATACCATTGATAGGGTTTTATCTCAAGGTTCAAAGTTTCTATGTAAATACTTTGCCTATCTACCATAATATTATGCAATTCAAAATATTGTTTTATTTGGTGCCGCCAAGTAAAGATATATGTTCCATCAAACTTCTTTAATTCAACCTTAGGAAGGTTCACTCTTTTAGGAAACCATCAACGAGTAGCTCCACAATTAGAGTCATTAGAAAAATTCTTATTATTGACAAGTTGTTCAACTTGAATTTTACCTTTATTTTCGTGATTTCCTTCAAACACATCATCAATTTTAAGGAACCTCCTTTTTATGGTTTCTATAATATTTGTTCCATTTTTCATCTTCTTATCCATTTCTTATTTTCCTCCACTTTTCTTTGATATTCCTTTTAAGTTGATTCTTGCAACTATGACAACTGATTTTACCACTTGATTATCCAATAGTTGACATCCTCTATTTCTTCAGTAGTCATGGATGAACCTTCACGAGGTTTAATTGGTATAAGAGCTTTTGAATATTTATTTGGTGACATGTGGGAAAATAATAATAATAATCCTCTTTATCACAACTTCCAGTAACTCAAAAGAAAATGGATCTTCTAATCTAAAGTTATGTCACTTGTATGTTAGGTGTCTTAAAACTTTAATTTGGCGAATATCTAAATGGTTGAACTTTTCCTTGATATGTCTATGAGATTTAAGCCCTTCTAAATCTGAAATTTCAGTCTGTAATACTTTGATATTTCTTCTCTGTAATTCCACAAGTTTGACCAAATTTTGATGTTCCAAGTGAATGTTATGGTAACTTTCCCAAGACTTGCTAATTTTTTGCCTCTTCCTAAGAGAAAAGATATATAGTTTGCCACGTGTTCAATCCTTCAAATATAATTATGAAATTTTTATCTTAGGGACTTTATTATGTCTCCTCATAACCCTAAAAATTTCATATTCTAAATAAGAAAAAACATGGTTATAGTGAAAATGTCGAGTTCACTTTTTTGAAATTGATTCCAAGAGCCCTCACAAAGCCTAACTTCTAGAGAGTACATCTAAAAAATTATAGTGAACCAAAATATAAATTTTAACAAGATGTTCCTAGAGATATCTCCCCAATATGCTCAAACTTTTACTATCTAAAGCATTCCAGAAAAAATATTTATAGTGAAAATATCAAACTCACTTGTTTGAAACTAATTTCAGGATCCCTCACAAATCCTAACTTCCACAAAGTATATCTCGGAAAATATAGCAAACCAAAATTTGAAACTTTAACCAAATGTTATCCAAGATCTCACCCCAATATGGTCCAAGTTTCACCATCTGAAACGTCACGAAAAAATTGTATAGCAAAAATCTCAAACTAACTTGTTTGAAATTGATTTCACGAGCATTCAATAACTATAACTTCCTCAAAGCATATCTCCAAAAGTATAGCAAAACAATATTTGAAATTTTGACTAGATGTTTCCTAATATTTCTCTTTAATATGTTCAAAATTTCACCATTTGAAGTATCCTAAGAAAAAACAAATTTATAACAACAATGCCAAGATGACTTGTTTGAAGCAGCAAAACCCTAGGGTCATATTCTTTGATACAAAATTTTATGAACCTTCAAGGGGTAAACTTCCTTTTACAATGAATACAATGTACAAGACAATATTTGATGATCCTGTGACTAGGTCTCCCTAGTGTATATATATAGGACACAATGAGTACAATTATAATTAAATGGGACCATGAAAGGTTCTAGTCAATCTCTTAATGTAAAATTTACACAAATAATGAATGCTTATTAGGGCTTTAATATAGGGCCCCAGGGCTATAACAATGATCATAGATTGAATAGATGTTCATATAAATTATTTCTTGCATTAATCAATTGTCTAAGCGCCCTATATTGTTTCTCTCTTTATGGGTTTTAACCACATAATTCATGGTGTACAAATCTTTGATCTACGTGTGAGCATTTTTCATAATGTATTACACTAGTGTGGATATACCTTGTCTTTAAACATTTGTTACAAATGCTTTCTCCAAGTTCATCTTTGAGATCTTGTTCACAATTTTATTATTCAATGTGACATTATGATGACATTATGGCGAAGTCATGTGAGTAGCTTCTTCAAACCATTTTCTTATGGATATTATTTTTACCATAATTATTAACTCTCTTCTTGTTTACTAATTTTGTACATAATCATTCTTTCAATAAAAGAAATTTGATCTAATATGCATCTGTGTCTTAATGATATTTCCAAAATTATCCTTCTCTTCTTAAATTTGTTTAATACATTTTTGTTGGGTGTGGAGCCTAACTATCTTCCTAATTTAGAGGTCTTGTTTCAACCACATTTAGATCCCAATCCTTGACGGGGGGGTGTGGGGGGGCTTGCCCCTACCCCCACTAGTGTTTCCATGGGGGTCTAAGGGTGGGTGATAGAAATTCTTTGGAGCCCCACCCCACCTCCCATAGTGGTTGTTTGGGGCAGCACCCCTAAAGCAAAAATTAGAGAAAAATTGCCTTGTAAAATATTGTCATTTCGTAGTCAATCTAGGTCATTCATTAAGCAGAATATTTGATGGTAGAATTTATGTTAATTTAGGGATTTTTTTCCCTAGAAGGCGACCCTCGGTTTATATGAGGTAATTGTATTACTGCTATGTATTATTTTGTGTGAGAAAAATGGAGAAGACTTTGTGAGAGTGAAGAAGAAGTTACAACGGATTTGTTGTAGATTGTATCCCTTCATTTTGCTAGATAATATAAAAGGAAGGATTGGTTGTTTCTTCACGGACATAGCCCAAATTGGGTGAACTACATATATTTGTGTTTCTCTTGTTTTATGTTTTTTAGTTTCCACAATATTTTATGTGTTCCATTTCTCTGTTATTTAATTTCTAATAGTTTTAACTTCCTAAAAATAATGTAAACTCATTTTGGTTCCATTGAATTTATGTCCTTCCCTTCACCAATGCTCTATATTGTCAAGTACCCTAGGTTGAGCCATTCACACTCTCAAATCAAAAGCGGGAATTTTGAGGTTTGGAGATTTTTTTTTCCAATAGTTATTGACCAATGGTCAAATTCTATGCCTTTGACTCAATAATCTATGTTGCCCAAGCAAGGACAATGAACAATGGTGTCAACTAAATAATCAATCTGTGTTATGGTGGAAACATGTAGTAACTATGATGTAAAACCATATTACATAGAAAACAAAGACAATCCACTGAAAATAATAAATAATAACAAACACATTAAGATGAGCTAAGAAATGGTAATAGAGAAACCCGAAGGGGTAAAAACTCTAATGTGTTGTGCAATATCCCTTGGAAGTCAATCTTAAAAGTATGTAAGATCTATCCTAGAATAGAGTTGAACTAAGTTGATAGATTGGTATATAATGACAAAGGAAATTACAAGTATAACAATGCCAAATCTAAAATCAAGGCCATTTACTCATTGAGCTTATGTATATATATAAAATCTCTAAGTGATGCTTGGGTTCCCAACTTGTTAAATTTCAGTTACATTCCATTACAAGAATCATTGAACCAAACCAATCAACTCCTTAAAAGTCATTGGCTAGAAGAAGAAAAATGGATGCATGTTGTGACATCAAATCGTGGTGATTGCCTAGGTGTCCATTATATGCTAAAAATGTCATATTACATGTCTACTAAATCATTAAAATCTGTCTAACATGCATAATGATCTATCCTTGTTGAAGGATGCATGAATGAACTAAAGTCTATAAAGGGAGTTTTAAATAAGATATCAACTCAAATTTGACCAAGAAATCAACTGAGGATTGTACACAAGTTCATTCGATAACAATGAAGTCTTGTGATGCATCACTCAAACATTTAATCCACCCAAGTTAAGGATCTACTAACTAATGATATATGTGTTCAATGGCAATGAAGTTTGATCTTCTCAATCTATTAATACGTGTATAGCAATTGTGTTACAATAATTAAATGATTAGCTTCTATGAACTACCTAAAAATATTGAAATGCTAGTCACACCCTTCTTTGAATTCCTTTTTTCTCATCCAAATTTTTTACATCAATAAAGTCGCAATCTTTATTTATATTGGTTATAGTGATGTTGTGGAACAAACTTTCTGCAAAGCATGGCTAAGATTTATCAAATGGAAAAAAAAAAAAAAAAAAGGAAATGAGGATGAGATAATCTAGTTCTTACTTGTAGGTTTAGAGAAATCTACTATATTTAACTAGAAACATCAAAAAGACCACAAATTTGCTTCAAAAGAATATTAATTAACATAAAAATTACTATATTATACTATTAAAAATGAGCAATGATTAGTTAATTTATGGTTTTGTGTGTCACATAAAAACCATGTTTACTTATATGTCAATACAAATCAATGGTTGGAACGTATACTTTTTTGCCATGTTCCTTAAATTTACTCAAGTTAGAAAATCCATATATCTCTTTATCAACGTATCTTTTGATTTGGGAAAGATCTTTAAGGAGTAAGAAAAAAAAGCTCTCATGTTGACGTTGTCATGTCATTTAGAATTCAAAAATAAGGACTCAATCATGGTTTTAGTAGAGAGAAGAAATTATAACGATTGTATTGTCCTTTTTCTTCATTAAAATTTTCTATTTTAAATTTTAGCATGATAACGGTCATCTCAATTATTGGGACACTAACTAGGGAACAATGTTGTAGATATTCATTACAAGATTACTAAGATTAATAATATTTTTAATTAATGCAAGTGAAATCTGGTTATAACTTCTAGTTACAACAACAATAATTTAAGGACAATGATGTCAAACTATTAAATGTTACACGATATATAGTTTTGTTTATGCTTTAGACACATAGAGAATTTACTTTTTTGTTTTAATCTAATTTAGATTTAGATTTTGTAATCTTAAATATAATCAATTATCAATTTCATAAACACTATCTTAAAATTATCTTAAATTGGTTGTATTAACTATAGTTGAATATTATACCCTGTAGTGGAAATCGTAAGTGAACTCTGCAATCGATGAAGTACACTTAGGTTTTGAAAACCTGCTAAACCATGACAATTCTGGAGGCACTGCCTAGAACAAATGATAGTCGATAGAAAGAGGAGTCGTGCAAGCCTCAGCCAGGGGGAGAGATCCCCTCCTACTGGAATGTAACAACTGGTGAATCAAGCGGGAAAACCAGAAACTAGCCAAGCTCCCCTAAAGCCACAGACCCTAACACTGGCCCTGTCTTTGGAGCTCAGTGGCAGGCAAGAAGTAGAGGGCAGTGTTTGCCATGTGTAGCAAAGAAACCCAGATTTGTAATACCCCTAAACAGCCTGGAGAAATATCGCAGTTATATGAAGGATCGTGCGATGATTTGCAAATTCATTGGCGTCTAGCCGACGAAGAAGGCCCTAATAAAGTGGATCCAGCAGAAATGGCAGCCAAAAGGCCATGTAGAACTCAAGCTGGGAGCCAGAAGATTCTTCACGGTAATATTCTCAAACCTGCAAGATAAGGAAAGAGTCTTTGAAAATGGTCCATATTTTCATTACAACGCAGGACTATTCATGAGATATTAGGAAGAATGCTATAACCCAGGTAAGGAGCAATTTTTGGCAGCCCTTGTTTGGGTTGAACTCTTTGGTCTCCCAATGGATTTCTGGGACTTGGAAATACTGGAATGAATAGGTAATTCAATAGGAAGATTTGTCAAAATAGCAGAAACCACATGTAGGGGCCGATACACTTCATATGCTAGGATCTGTGTGTATATGAATATTTCGGAGCCCATCCCTGAATCGATAGAACTGGAATATCAAGATGAAATATGGCAACAGACCTTGGATTATGAGCATATCTCGTTCCGCTTCTGCCAGTGTCATGAGTATGGCCACTTATTCAAAGAATGCTCGCTGAACCAGGAAGATTGGCCAGATCTAAAGGAGCAACAGAATAACCCCCCACAAGAAGCAAATGAGGGGTTCAAAGAGGTCATGCATAAGAGGAAGACCCCGAGAGTGCAGCAAAATCTAGGAAACTATAACCAAAAGCAAAAGGCCAATAAGAATAGATATGAGGTGCTGCAAGAAGAAGAAGAAATAGAAAATGAGGCAGAAACAATGGAGAATCAGGACAAAGAAAATGAGAGAAGTCATGTTAAATCAAAGACCACCCCAAAGAGAAAAGCCCAAATAGATCTGACAAAAAATGAAGAGCAGGAACCAATAGATCTCACCGCAATGGAAGTCGATGCAGCCAGGGAGGAGTTGAGCATGGAAGAGGAAGTTCTGAAAAGATTTTTAAATGAGTGGAGACATCTGGATGAAAGATTCATTCCAGAGGATCAAAATAAACTGTACAAGGAAACCTTCCAACAATACAAGGCTAACCAAGGACAGAGACAAGTTGACATAGCAGAGCAGTTTGGCATGCAACAAGAAAATTCCCAGGAACAACATAGCAGAAGTAAAGGAGGAAAGAAAAGAGGGAGAAGAAATCTACAAGAGTCAATTCAAATAATGGGAGAGATGTTGGTGAACACGGGAAGGGTAGTACCACTATCAACGGTATTCCAACAACTTAATAAAGTTAACCAATGATAGTGATCTCATGGAATATAAGGGGCCTTAAGAGCCGCAGAAAACAAAGGTACCTACAACATTGTTTGAGAAAGGAAAAGCCTCAAACAGTTCTCCTATAGGAAACAAAGGTAACAGGAGAAAAATTAGAGGAGATCCTACGGAAAATGAAACCAAGATACAAAGTAGTAGCACTAGATGCAAAAGGAAGCGCAGGGGGAATCACCATATTATAGAATCCTGCAGAGGCAATGGTAGATTATTAGATAGGAATGACACAAATCCTCACTGGACATTCCCAACTACCACATCTTCTGGGATAGGACTTCCCACTGACCCAATCACACGTCCCCATTGAGGGAAGGACAATCTCATGGGACGGGACCATATCGATCCAACACGGCATGGATTGGGCACGGAGCAATGGAAGAACTGGTCCAAACCAACGACTATGCTTCGCGCTACAAGAGCATATGGACTAAAGAATGGATCATAATCTCAATAGTGTATGGATCACATACTCCTGGAGAAAAGGAAAACTTTATATAGAGCATTAGGAAACTAAGCCAAATGCATTCAGAAAAACTATGGTTAATAGCAGGGAATTTTAATCTAATAACCTCACTGGAGGAAAAAAAAGGAGGGATAAGAAGGGAAGAACCAGAAATGGAGTAGTTCATGGACATGCAAGAAGAACTGCATCTAGTAGATATTCCCACCTACAATGGAACTTATACCTAGAACAATCAAAGAGGAGGAACCCGCCAAATCGCATCAAGGTTAGATCGGTTCTTGGCAAAGGAAGAATTTAATAAGTAGAGATGTATATTATGAAGCGTCAATCTTGCCATGCATGGGATCTAACCACTGGCCAATTAGGCTGGAAGTAGACATGAAACAAGGGCAAAACAAGAGGCCATTCTGGTTTGAAGCCTTCTGGCTTCGCGACCCTGCCTTCTTAAAAAAAATGAAGGAATGGTGGAGATCAAGTACAGAACAAGGGAGGAATAAAATGCATACATTCCAGCTACGCCTGAAAGAACTCAAGGGCAAAATAAAGAAATGGAATAAAGAAGAATTTGGCAATATTCAGCAAGATCAAGAATTGCTACAAGCTAGGATGCAAAGAGTGCAACAACAAATGATAACAAAGCACTGCTCAAAATCCCTAGTGGAGGAAGAAGGAAAATTACTGACTAGGATTGAGGAAAGAAGGAAGCAAGAAGAGATCTTGTGGAAACAAAAATCGAGAGTCCAGTGGCTCTGGGAGGGAGAAAGGAACACTAGATTCTTCCACAAAGCAATGATTCAACATAGACAGTATAACAGAATATTCTCATTACTAGACCAGGGAGGAAACCGGCTAGTGAAAAATGATGAGATGGAAAATTTGTTGGTGAATCATTTCCAAAATATAATGACAGAACCGAATCTTGACAGGGCAGAAGCAATAAACATGATAACTAGGCATATCCCCCAGTTGGTCAGCAGGGACCAGAACTTAGCACTAATGAGGGCTATTACCTTGGAAGAAGTGGAGGAGGTAGTCAAAGGACTAGCAAAGAATAAAGCGTTGGGTCTGAATGGCTTCACGGCAAAATTTTTTTAGGCAACATGGTCGATTCTAGGAAAAGACATCCTAGAAGTAGTGGAAGAGTCCAGAAGAACAAAAAAGGTACATCCTGCCCTAAACTCAACTTTTATAGCTCTTATTCCAAAAACTGATCACTTTAAAGAGCCCCAGGGGTTTAGACCTATAGCATTATGCAATGTAATTTATAAAATACTCTCAACCATAATGGTAAATCAGCTCAAACCGATCCTCCTAGCACTAATCTCCCAAGAGAAAACTGGTTTTGTCAAAGGAAGGCAAATTTTGGACAGTATAGTTACTGCTCAAGAGGAAATCCACTCCCTTAAGAACCTCAAAGCCAAAGGAATGATGATCAAGCTAGACTTGTCAAAAGCATACGATCATTTAAGCTGGACCTACCTTCAAAGTATCCTGAAAGCCTTTGGCTTTGACCCCCAATGGATAAATTGGATCTCTTCCTTCATATCGACCCCTGTGTTCTCAATCCTTCTGAATGGAGCACCATCTGAGGCCTTCAACGCAACAAGGGGGCTAAGACAAGGAGACCCGATCTCCCCCTTTTTGTTCATTTTAGCAGCTGAAGGGCTAGGAAGATATGTCAAAAAGCAAAGGTGCAAGCAGGACAATATAAAGGTTAGCGCATGTGGGGAAATGACCTTCCTTTAACTCATCAACAATTTGTTGATCACATCATGATGTTCTGTCAAGCTACTCTCAAGGAAGCAAGGTCCCTCTTGGCCATTTTGCAAGATTTCATGAATGCCTCAGGAACTCAGATCAACAAAGATAAGTCTGATATCTTTTTCTTTAACACAACAACTCAATCTCAAGCCTTCCTAGCAAGAATAATGGGCTTTCGAATAGGAACCCTACCATCGAAATATCTAGGGATTCTGTTAAGTCTTAACCCACTCAGAGTGGCAAACTGGAAGGTTCTTTTGGATAAGATTCAAGGTCGCCTTCAAAACTGGACCTTTCGGGCACTTAACATGGCTAGTAGAGTCATTTTGCTAGAGGTAGTGCTACAATCAATTCCTATCTACCAACTCTCAAGCTTAGCAATACCCAAAACTGTTTGTAATGATATGACAAAAATCTTCAAGAAATTCCTGTGGCAAGGGCCACAAACAACAAAGAAATGGGCTCTACTATCCTAGAACTAGCTAACTAAGCCAAGAAAAGCAGGGGGGTTGGGCCTTCGTGACCAGTACACTCTGAACCAGGTTATGGGAGCCAAGCTATGGCGGAGATGGATACAGGGAGGAACAGAGTTATGGAAAGAAATATGAGATGCTTAGGACAACATAAGGAAGACTGAGAACCCAAGAAAATATAAAGGGATCGACTATATGGAACCTAGCAGCAGAAAATTGAGAATTGATAAGAAACCACATCTTCTAGGAGATCAGAGGAGGAGATAAGGCTAGGTTATGGCAAGATTCCTGGCAACAGAGGGAAAAATTATTCAACAGGCAGGACCTAGCGGAAGTATTCTTAAATACAAATCACCCAACAGATCAGACAATGAATAACTTCTGGGAAGGGGAGACAGGATTAATATGGAGAAGATGGAAGAGGAGACAACATTGGCCAAATGCACCAAATTCTCTCCAATGGGCAGCCTACGATAAAGAGGTAGACTCCAGAAGAATAGTGATAACAAAAGGAACATATATTATAAGGTGGGGATATAGAATCAAAGGAATGTTCACTATTCAAGAAGGATACTACCTGAAAGCATATCACCAACAACAGTAAGGGTTACCCATATGGGAACGAATATGGAAGGATCAACTACGGCCAAAAATAGTTTTCTTCCTATGGGTGGTCCTCCATGGTCGCACCCTAACATGGGATCAATTACAGATAAGAGGGATGTAGGGACCATCAGTTTGTTGCACTTGCGAAGGACAACTGGAACGATGGAACATCTATTGAATGCCTGCAAATATAGCAATGCCCTATGGAAGAATCATGAAATTCTCTTTGGACATACGGACATGGATTACTCATGCACAAAAAAAAATGGAAAAATGGAGAAAGAAAATCTACCAGAGCCCCATCCTAAACAAAGCCTGGAACATCTCCTTAGGATTTCTCCTGTGGGTGGTGTGGAAAGAGAGAAATTAGAGAATCTTTAAAGATGAAAGAAAGACAACAACAAAGGTGTGGAAGCTAATAGTATAGAATATCTGCGAAACTATTCTGGCTAAGAAATGACACCCAGAAGATTGGGAAACAACACCACAGGAGAGATGAATAATGGAAATGCTAAATCTGAATCCGTGAATGCTAATCTCCTGGAAACTGAAACCTACACCCCGGAAATCCCTAGCTTACTTTGTGTTTCCACCGGAGGATTTTATAAAACTAAACTTTGACAGTGTAGCCAAAGGAAATTCGAGCGAAACAGGCTTAGGAGGAGTGTTTAGAGGCTACCAAGGCCAAACAATCCGACTATTTGCAATGGATTATGGAATAGCGAGAAACAACAAAGCGGAACTCAATGCGCTCAAACAAGGACTAGAAATTGCTCGAAGGAAAAAATTTTAGAAGATGGTGGTGGAAGGGGATTCCACATTAGTGATTGACACAGTGAAAAAGCTCCAACAGGGAACCCGATGGGAAAAAATAAGCAAGAGCTGGAGAACGGCAAGACTAGTTCAGGAAATAGGAATCCTAGTACAAGGGATAGAATACCTCATCAGGACACATGTCTGCCGATCGGGGAACGTGGCAGCGGACTTCTTAGCAAACTGGTGATGTGGAAAATCGAGAAGCAACCTAGACATCCCGAGTGACGAGATAAATCAAACAGAAGGAAATGAGTAGCCTTAAGGAAATTTTGGGAAAAGAGAAGGAAACAAAACAAACACCCAATCGGGGTGCGTAGGGACATTAGAGTCGGACGGAATATGGCCAGGACAGTTGGATGGTGGTCAAGACAACCGGATGGTGGTCAGGGCAGACGGGCTACGATGAGGGCAACTGGAAAAATCATGGTCATGACAGACGACATAAAGAAAAAGGGAAGTGAGCGGCCCATTCAAGGACCCCACACGAAGGAAGGGGAAGAGGACAGGAAAAGGTGAAAGTGGAGGGCGCCTCAGGAATGAAAATGGGTAGGTGGGTGAGCAGCCGGGAAAGAAAGGTGGCGAGAGAGCGAGGGGGATGCATGCAGAGTGTAGAAGGAGAACGAGCGACAGGAGTTGTGGGTGAGAGTTGAGAGGAGCGCAGGAGAAGGGGCGACGATTGGCATATGGACTCCGCTAACAGCAACCTGGAACGAAATTGGTATGTAAACCAAGCTCCCCTTAGTGTAAATTTGGCAAAAATGTTGCGAAATTGGAGGAGAGTCTGGCAAACAAGGAGAGAGGTGTTGAAAGTAATAGGAAAATGTTGGTTTTGTTTTAAGAAGATAATGTCTGGTTTCTTAATTGCGAAAAGAAATGAAAAATTTCGTGAATTCTAGTTCAATTGTCTGTTGATAATGTCTAGGTATGAATTGACTATATTCTATGAAGGGAAGCGGGGGGGAATGCGACCTGGGAAGGGTTTGGAGGGCAGCTAGAACCTGGGGGAAAGAAACCGATACCTGTCATAGGGAAATGTTGCAGGTCGGGGCCGAGAAAAGGCTATGACGCCTTTGTTAGCCTTCGGGGACCCTGTCGACTCCAAAAATAGTGGGGGCGAGAGGGGGGAATGGGAAATGGAAAATAGACCTTGCTAGGCTAGTCTGGCTTCTGGGGGGAGCTTACACCAACGGGGAAGAAAAGAGGTGCAGGGGATTAGGAAGGGGAGAATTCCATACCAGTGGGGCTTTGCATGGCCAGGGGGAAATCATTTCTCTATAACCCTGTGTAGTGATGGACTACAAAGGAAGGCTAATTCTAGAAAAGCCAAGAGGGAGGGGGAGTGTGGTGAGTAGCACGTTGAGAGGGTCCGCCCTAGTGGCGGAATTGGAGCCAAAACCTTGCTTTCCCGTAGTTGGAATTCCAGTTCCTTGCCGACCAGATCACAAGAGCGGCAGGGGACCTCTGTGGGGACCCCAGGGGATGGGTACCAAGGGGGGAATAGAGCTGAGGAGAGAAGCGATAACTGGGTGGCTGCGAATTGGGGGCAATTGGGTTGCCGAGAAGCAAACTGGAAGTTTTAATGCTGAAAAACAGATTAAAAAGGAATGGCAGAATGTTATGGAAAAACTTAGGATTGGTTTTAATGAACATACTCATGTTAACATTACAGGTAGAATTAATTTCTATACTCTTCAGTCTCCAGAGCTCCGTCATCAAAAACAGGTGAGAATGCGTGAGGGGAGGGGACGGAAGAAATTGCCATGGGAAAAGATGGTGAAAGCATAAGGGAAACAAGGAAGAAAAGGAGGCCGATGAGCAAGTAAGCAGGAAAAACATAAAACGAAGGGCCTGGAGGCATCAACGAGCAAAACACAGAGAAAAAGGGGAAGAAGAACAGGCGAGGAAAGCATGCAGAACCTAATGAATGCTTACCATGCAGGCACCCCAGCACAAGTAAAAGTCGTAATTGCAACATGGGAAGCTAAGTTAAATGCTAACGTGGCAAACAAAGAACTCCCAATGGAAGACTGGGAGCCATTACTTAACAACCCGGGCCATACTAGAGGCCGCCAAACTCTGTTCAGGCAGACCATACAACAGTACTGGGTAATGAAAAATCTATTGGCCAGGGCAATGATAACATACAGGGATAGAGAAGAACCAGAGCGAGATAGGCCAGAGGAACCAAGTTTAAAGGACATCCAGAAGGAAATCCAGGCGGTGCAAGTGCAACAATATCACCAGAACCTTCGTTTTGGGAGAATGGAGAAGCAGATCCAAACCTTGCTGCAGAGCGAAGTGCCCGAGTCAAGTGCTAAGGACCCGACTCCAATTGAATCATCTGATGACTGAAGCAAAGAGACAAAAAGTTAATTTTTGTTATTATGACGAATAACATTTATTTTACAAGTCAAAGCATTAAGTATATAGTAGATATAGCAGCAAACTTAGCATGGATGACAAGGATTAAACTATTTAAATTTTGGACAGCTTTTGATGTTGATCGGTGGCCAACAAACCTGGTTTCCTTCGGGCAGGTTGAGGCTACCAGACATATTTTGTTACCTGCTTATAGATAAGTAATAGAAAAGGGAAGTACTACCAAACTTACACAAAAAAAAAAAAAAAAACGAATAGTTGAATATTCTCTTAAACTTATCATTTAAAAATCGATTCAATTCTAAAAATTCTTAACTATATATGCAATAAATAATCTTATTCAATTTTAATATTAAGGAATAGCACAATGAATATCCTTATTCAATTATAATATTAAGGTGTAGTACATGTCTTAGGAAGTTGATAGCCACCAAATAGTCACCTCTCCTACTTTATGTTTCTTGTGTTTGAAGACAATAACATGTTATGATGACGTAAATATATTTTTAAGAAAAAATGCTTATAGCACTCAACATTTCAAGAATCATTCATATTCTTTCTCTAAAATAAGGAATTTACTTGTCACAGGAAGATTAGGCATGTATCCTCCATAGGAATTCTATGTATAGTTCACTTACACGGTGATTTTTCCAATAAAAAAAGGAACAAGCTTTATTTCATCATGACTAAGGTTATCAAGCTCATATTTAACATTAAGAATGTCATTAGTTCTATTCAATTCAATAATTTCTCTTTCAATAAGCAATCTTGATTGAGGGGTATTTTACTATTTAGTCCGCCAATATTCTGCGTTACTTGAAGCAGCCACTAAACAAGCACTAATAAATTAATTGCATTAATTGCAAGCCTAAAACCATAGCAAAGGCTATATTAGCTAGCATTTTCAACAACCAAGCAAACCACAATTGACTTACACATATATTTGACTCCCCTATCAAACTAATTCGTGTTTAGAGAGGATGACCATCACCATGCCAACATGCCATATGAGAAACTTACCAGCATAGAAACAAATATTATTCTTATTCTTCTTTTAATAATAATTTAACTCCATCTAAGCTCGTTGATGAAGACAAAAGACCTTCACTATAAAGCACATACATCAGTATTCACTTTTGCATTTAATTGAATGTAAAACATGTTAATAATGTTAATCTTGGCTGTGAGCCAGACCCTATTGCAATTACTTGAAATGCATTCGATAATATTAAATTTTGATGTAATATATTCAAAGGAAAAAGCTTAATAAAAAAACAGAGGTCCATATATGTCATGTCTATACTACTAATAATCAAACTTCAAAAATATTAACCATCCTTGATTCACGGGGTACGACTCAGGAATGACCCTGAGACATCCCCTATCCTGAATAGTCATCCTCAGGAAAACCCTCTCAAAGAGGATACCAAGACATACCCAAATCCCACAAGCGATGCCCAGGCATCCCCACAAGGTGAAACTACCCCACCCCAAAAAAGGATAACACAGGAAGGAACTGATTTTTTTTCCTCTCTTTTGTTATAGCAAAGGCCTCCACGAGCACCCCCAAGCCCTAAGCGACCATTTTGAAAATGAGGAGAAACAAAGTAAGCATCAAGTGAGGAATCTGTCAGCAGCAACCACAAATTTTGTGCTCGGAAGAGAAATGTTCAGCTTAATATAACGAGAGTTTCAGCTTTGGAGTGGTGCCCAGAGGTTTGTTATTTGTATATTTGTTTTATTTTTGTTCTCATGTATGATGTAGCTAAAACGATATAAATTTAAAATACACAAGCAAGAAAGAATGCATATATCAAAACAGATAGGCAGAGATTTCCAAACCTACACCACAGATGAAGAGAGATGCTTTCAGCTAATGCATAAAGTATAAAGCATCTATGAATTAGTATAATGCTAAATCTGCAGAGAGTTGACCATTGCCACAATAGCCTTGGGCTCATAGACAAGACAACTGTTTGTCATCTTTCCAAAGGTTCCCAAAATGATGGTTACGCCACAAGAAGTCAATAGCTTGCAGGACTAGTGACAAATCCAATAAAATTTACAAAAGCATAAACTTATGGATCATAATATCGCACTCCAGGATTACATTACAAATATAAACTGGAACAACCTGTATGTAATATGTCATATATACACTATTGTAAACATCCCTAATGCCAAAAAAAATATGTCAGGAACTTGCTATGATCAGAGAATGAATGAAACCCCAATCATGCTACATTGGAGATCCAGTACAATAATCTACAGCACATAAATGTATGCACAACTTTCTATCGCTGCTGCAAATCTATGACAATTTTTTGTACACACCAGTTTATCCTTGAATAGCCAGGAACAATATTAGACGGAGGACCAAATCAAACTGAGGCTTCCAGCTTCGGTTCAAATGGAAATGCAGACACGAACTTCTCGACCTTCTGGCTTCCGGGCAGATAACAGGGAGGCAATTCTAGCCATGAGTTTTCCAAGATGTTACACAGCACTTGACTGTTGAATTGGCCAGAACTTACGCAAATCATTATCAAGTTGTCATAACCTATACAGTTGATATCGGCTTTCTTTCCATAGTATTGCTGAGACATTGAAGGGGGCATTGCTAAGACTTGCACCCACTCAGACTGTGTCTCATTAAATTCCCATATTCTCACATGGGCACTTTCCAAAAATTCCAGGAGGACTACCACGAACATACGTCCCCCACAATTCACAATGTCAAGAGAATACTCAAGTGGTGAGGGTAAAAGAGGGGGGTATTCATACCACAGGCCTTTGTGAGTATTACAAGCCACTACTTTGCCCCCTCTGTTCAAAAAATAGACTATCTCTTCACCACCATATCCTGATGTCAAGATAGAAGAATACTCCTTTGAAGGACTCCGCCGGACATCTGAAGCAACTACATTACCTCCTTTGTTCAAAAAATACACAGTTCCATCATCACTGCCAATATTTTGTTTCAAATAGCATTTTCCATACCTTCTCTCCTTTATGTTAGAACTTATAGATGGTTGACTCCAGTAATGTTTTGATGAATCATATACCTTCATCACAAATGTAGGCCAATCACCATATATGAGTATTACCTTATATGAATTTTTAGATGCAACCATTGTGATAGCATGTATGGTCTGAGTAATCTTTAGGTGCGGTAATCTGCAACACTGTCCAGTGAGAGGGTTGCACACAATGAAATTGCCAAGAGATGACTCAAAACAAATAAGTGCTCCTGCAGATGCCACTGGTTTGCACTTTACATTTTTGCTTAGACAAGAGGGGAGATTAATATGGTGCCATTTATTGACCTCTGTGTCATATACAATGCCCTGATCAAACTTGGAGTCCACCATGTAGAACCATGGACAGCGAAATGGGACCTCTGAACAAGCATTCAAAAAGCTTGGAGAATATATCATTGAATTCCATCCTTTGCACACTGAACGAAAACTGAATAAGCTAGACACAGGCAACCGTGCAAGCACCCTTGCTAATAAATCTTCATGAAGTTCACCACATGATATGTTATCTATTATCATAGGATCCTCACATGAAAATGATGCATTTATCTTTCTCCTCTTCTGTTTTGAGTTGCTTTCATCACGAGTGCCCACAATACTTCTTTTCAGGACTACAGGAACCAGCTGGTTCTCCATCGCAATCCCACAATTTGAAGATGTTCCAGGCATAATGTTGCACATAGGAGGATGCCGCAAATGGTAACAGGACTGCAAGAAGTCTGCACTCAACAACTGAGCACAAGAAAAATACTGAGAATCACATTATATAAATCATATATCTAAATACTGTTTTTATTTTATATGATTTTTCAAAACTCAGTATCTGGTTTAGTGACATGAGCATCTAACTTCCAAATTTTACTGCAAATTATCACATTTAAAGATAAAGATAGAAAAATGTAATCTGAACTCCCATTATTGTTTAAAGCCGACATTATATCCCAAAGCACATTAATCGTGTATCTGTGTGATTTGTACAGAACCAATGGCAAAATCAATATCAAACACACTGCATGTGAAATGAAATCAGCAATGGTGAGTCTGGCAAGAGATTTGCACATTAAGTAGAACTCAGTAAATAGCACGCTGGAACCTAACAACAAGATGCTAGGTACAAACATAACTGCAAAAGAATCAAAAGTACTGTATTATGTGTGGCATAGCCTCCCACATGTGCACAGAGACAGTCAATATTTGTGTATCACTGTGTATAGGGTTATTTTTACATGGGTACCATGGAAAGCGAAGGCAACATCTCTAAGTTCTAACGATTATGTTGTTAAGAGGGCTTCGTCTATGACTGATGGGTCCAAATCCAATAATGGCAGTGATCACCTTCATCATCAATGTGATGGAAGCTGTGATGCCTAAGAAAAGGATGTTCTTTTCTGAATACCATCTGCAGCCCTGAATGCCTTCGTTGTTACAGGTCGTTACTAAACATTTTAACTGTGTATAGGGTTTTTTCCTACTCTCTTTAACGAGGGTTTCCATCCTCACTTTTATGGACATTAATGTAAGGAAAAAACTAATATTCTCTGAATATTTCTCAGATCTAAATCCTAAACACAGAAACAGTCATATCAGCCTTTGCATGCCATATAAATGCTGTTTTTGTATAATAAGTACTTAAATTCTCAGGGCTAATGTGCTTTGAGTTCATTTACACTCTTACTGTTCATTCACTAGCACTACTTTTGCTTCTTTCATAGTTCCACCATTATAGATGCTCAAATTGTATCGTGAAGATAGAAGGAAGGCTTGAAGCACTAGACGGGACTCAGGAGCATAGTTCTGAGGCGTAAAAAGCAACCAATTTTCCAAGACAGTTAAATATGGAAAAGAGAAGAAACAAGAGGTTCCATGCTAAGTATGACAGAGTACTCCGTGCAGGTGAAAATTTCTAATCAGACATATATGAATAGTTAAGAAAACAAAAAAAAGAAGGGATTAACTTGATTTACAGAAAACGACAAATTCCTCATGTTTGTTGCTATAGCAGTAGTAGATGTTTTAACATCCTGACTGCGGACATAGATAAGCTGCCAGTATTAGTTAGAACTCCATTGTTTTGAATGTTGCACACTCAGCAACAGACATTCATCAACACTACCAGAATCACGTTTACAACTAAAGCAAAACATAATAAAATGGCACAAAAGATTCCTATAAAAGAAATATATTGATGTTAAGTACAACCAAGATCCAATCAAAATCAGACTCCCTCACGTGACCATTCACATGATCTGAAAAAAACAGCTAAATCTTCTAGCCCCAAGGATTAGCTCAAAAGGTCTTAAAGCTATATAGGCAACTTCTCAGAGATGGGAGGTCATGGTTCAACTCCCTCGACTCCTTTTGGGGTTTGAGCATCATAATTAACACCGGTGGTTTACCCTGTTTACCATCCATGGATCTCAGGGAAGTACTCTAGAGTTTTCTGCCAAAGTTTTCCTTCGAAAAAAATAGCTAAATGAAAAAAACACCTAAATAATTTTTCTATCTCCACAATGGGTTACCTCGATTTGGATGGTGCAGACCCCAACACACAAGCCACAGTGAAAACAAGGGTATGCAATAAGCATGAAACTATATCTGAGCCTTGAAATTCACCAACTAAACATCCTAAGCCGAGAACAAAAAGGAAAAATCAATTCATAGATGTCAGGCTGCAGTAATCATCTTGCAGCTTGCAAATCAAGCAACTGTGAACGGTATCATGGTATCAAGATGCACTCCCATAAGGGCAGCCAAGCAACCTTATACCATCCATAGCCAGCTCAAGTCAATCTCCAAAATCCGAATGAAAAAGTAGAAAGCATTATGGAAATGCAGCATCCAAGGTGACAGAGGTCTTAGGCTCACCGAACAGGAATACAGTGTCCTGTTAACATTCGGTCCCATCACTGAACATATATATAAATCATCCATGAAAATCAACCAACCGTTGGCAAATGTCATTCCTAACTATCAGACCAAACCCACGTCATAGATGATTGAAAATTAAAATAGTAATCTATAACATCGGTATCAAACGCCCTTTAAACTATATTTTTCAAGTTCAACATTTCACGATCTTAGGGTTCACTTTGGTTCATCCATCTCACAACTATCTGATATTTTTCCAGCACTCGACACCATACTTCAAGATTGTTGTATTCACCGAGTGCTTGACGCCATCTGAAACATGCCAATTTAGGGAAAAACAAACTGGGTTCCTCACCAAACCCTCAGAAGGGGATGTCACCATAACTTAAATTCTCAACCCAGATAACGATACCCAGATAAAGATACCCAGATGAAAAACACAATTAATCTACTGAAACAAACTATGAAAGCATACCTGCACTTATCCAAGAGCTCGTTCAATGTTAGTCAAAACTGCAACCAATCCACACCATTATCTTCTCCTGAAGCGGATCCATTGATATAACAACCCTTAGCAGAGAAAGGGTTAACAACTCACTACCTTATACTCTATCTGCTCAGAATGATGAAAGCACTCTCGCTATTGTCTGGAACCCACTGACATGTCTGCCTTCAATGATGTTAACAGAAGGTGGGAATGAGAACTTCAAAGCCCAAGGTATCAAAGAATTAGAATGTTAAGCATAGAGCACATTATTCCGAGGCATCATGAGTCTGCAGAGCACTGAGAAAGAAGTACAGAATTGACTTTGAAAAGCAAAAGCTATGGTTGACATATCAGACAGAGGAATATATGTTGATATCTGTGTCGAGATACAACAAGAAGTCAATGCCCATCAAAAGGGACATGGGGATGTGTGAAATTCCGTTAGCCCGCATTTGATTACTGCCCTTTGTTGGGATAGAACGTATTTTAATTCGATATGTGAGCTCCATCTAACAGTCTGGAGTTCCCTGGTGTTATGGCATCTTGTCTCGGGATTCCAGGATAACATGGCCGGGTTGTGACCCAGCACTTATTAAAATACAGCTCTTGTGATGAGTTTTTGTTTCTGATGCTGGTCAGAGTGGATACATCTTCAAGCATGCTCGCTCCTTTTTTTCTTATTAAGCACATTGCTTGCCCCTTTATTTGTGAAACGCTATTTTCATATTAAAATAATAGGTTATGTGTTTATTTTATAAAATATTGATTTTAACAACGTGTAAGCATCAATTCCATTTCTTTATCATGAAAAGTATCACTCGATGTAATGAACTTCCAATAAATTTATGAGAAATTAAACATATCCTATACTTTTGTATTTAATCTTAAAAAGTGAAAGTGTGTGATCTACTCTTCATTTTTTTAATTATTGTGTGACCTACTCTTCTTTTTTTTATTTCTCTTTTATTATTAAAAATAATATTATTTTATGTTATTTTATGAATCTATATAAATAAAAGATGAGAATGTGTATATTATTTATATATCTTTACCACCTTATTTATATGGGCACTCACTTTTTTCATATGTATAGTGTGTAGGAGGTCTCAACTCAAAATATACATATTATATGTATATATATGTATATTTGAGTGGGAGAAAGAGAGAATGTGCATATAATATGCATGCTTTCACCTCTTCTCCCATATAAGGTGTGGGGATGAATGGGGAACAAAATGCATTCCTATATGGGGGAAGGTGGAGTGAGAGTATACATATCCCACCTTCCCCTCCTATGATATGCACACATTCACCCCATCTTTCCCACCCAAGTGTAAATATAGGTTTGGGAAGAGGGGTGGAGAAGGATTGTAACACCTCCATTTTGATCCCTAGTTTATATTGTGAGTAACTTAGTTGGCATTGCTTGTATAGGAATTTATATGTGATTGGTATGACAAGTTGAACTAGATAATTAGAAACAACATATATGTATCTTATGTTCTCATTAATGAAAATTGTTGAACAACTAACTGGGAACATGAGTACTGATATGTACTATGATAGCATGAGTAGAACTAGTGAGTGGGGGTGAGAAGGGAGTCCAATTATATCTAAAGAATCCTAAACACCTTTACCAAACCATCTTGTAATGCTTAATTTCATTTTTGAGAAATATCCACCCAATTTTCCTCATTAACTTGATAGGTCGGTGATTAAATAAGGTTGGTGGAAGGATCAACTTCCACAATTATTAAAGAAATGGACAAAGTCCCATCACCTCTAGAAACTCCACTCTTGCAATGGGGAATGTGCTTGGGAAAGTGTGCCCATGAAATTAAAGGGCATGTGCATGATTGGGGAGTCATTTGATTCAGTGGGATGGAAGAATAAGAGAACCCGTGTGAGTGTGTGGGAGCAGAATACGAATGGCTAAGTAATAGGTGCATGAGTGCAAAAGAGAGCACATTAAGACACCCATTTTTTAGTGGAACTCTTGCTTGAGGAACTTGGGTTTAATATACTCAATTTGTTGCCTTGAATTTATGCAAGAGAGCCCTAGATTTTGAATGAACTAATAAGGTCATGATCAATGTGTTGTTGGGAAAGCACAAGTAGTACTAGGAGGGGAATCATTGAGGAATTGTTGAGCAGTGAAGGGATCCCCTTGGTGTTTTGTAAGCTAGCTAAGGGGCGTCTATGAAATCATGGAAACCCTAGGATTGGTAGGGAAAGAAGGGTTCATGTTTATCTTTGCCTATGAGGGAGAGGTTCCTGCACCTAGGCATTTTTTTTTAGTGTTAAAGAGCTCCCCTTGTTGTACCATTTTATGGCTAGGGGGTGGCTAATTGTAGAGAGATTGAGGTGTAGTTAAGCCTATGGTTAGGTGGAAAAGAGCTCATTCCTAGTCAGTTAGTAATTTATATTTTAGATAAACATTTATTTTTCCTTTATGGAATACATGCACTTGATTTTACTTGTCACGTCCATTTAAAAGAAAAAAATATATATTTGCTATAAAAACAAATCATAAATGAGTAAATTCTAAATGCAATCGTACATAAATGCATGATGACTTGAATTGCAAAGATGAAATGATTGTTGGTTGTGGATCATGTGTGTTGACATGCTGAGTGGTTGTCCAACAACGGAAAAGCCTCAAGCGCCTACCTTGCATGAGTAATTGTCTTGGTATATATAATCTACAATTTATATGTTGAGTTATGATGACTTGAAATGATATATATCTATATATATATATATATATATTTATATTTATATATATAATTGAATGTTCAATGTTGTTTTTAGACATGCCAAGAGACCCAATAAACACTTGTTTAATTACTTTTTGAAATTGATTGTTTAAGAATGTCTTATGACAATTCTAGAATAAGCATTGTTTTGTTTTCTATGGGTCACTTCACCCCATTATACCTTGGACATGGATATGTTGGATGGTAGTGTCTATGGAATGTATCATGAATGCTGCAATTTTTTGATAGAGTGATTTGGTATATTATTTTTTGCATAATGTCTACAATGACTTAAAGTATAATTGCTTGTGTGTATACAATCGCCTTTGCTGAGATTTGCTTCTTATGAGTGTAAGACCTTAGTGCAGTTCATAGTGGCAATTTTGGTCTCTTTATAGTTAATGGCATATTTCCTTAGGCTCTATTACAAGTTTGAACCAATGTCCCTAACACTATGGGATAATTGTCTGATTGCTTAATGAAGTTTCTAGGTAGATTTGTCTTGCTCTTGCTTGATTATTCATGAGGAAAATATGAAATTGATGATGTGTTATTATGCTTTGCATAAAATCCATCTATGTAAATGGATATCTTGGAATTCTAGAGTACACTTGAGAATGACAATTATAGCTCCTAAGTTGTTTGCATTACAGTCCATCATGAGGACTTATGTTTCATCTCTATGTCTTTTCATGAATGACATTCACTGTAAGCTAGGATTTGCTTGAAGGAAATTGAGTGTGTGTGTGTGTGTGGTTGGATGGATAGTTTCCATGATAGAAATTGGAGATCAATTTGAAGATTAGTGACTAACCTATTGGTTGATCACACACATACATATGTATGTGTGTATATGAATTGGTGCACAATTTGGATGTTGAGGGCATGATTATTTAATTGATCATTCAATAATGAATTTGAGGACTAAGTTCTTGAGCCATGAATCTTTCGTTCTACAAATTGATGTATGCTTGTGTATGAGTTTATTGGAAAATAAAATGGTAGTGTTGGGTAATTTAATTGATGGCTAAATTACTTCATTAATTGTCAACTAAGGTTCGTGTACTTGCGAAGTGCATGTGCACAATATATGCTAGGAATTTTATTTTTGATGAAATGTAATGTAACTAGATTAATTCATATCATTCTTACGTAGATGTTATTTCCATCAAAATTATTATTTCGAAAGCAAACTAAGCTTCAAGATGAAATGAATTGAAAACTCTAACTATCAAACTGAATTGAAACTTAACATACTGCAACAAGAATTAAAAATTACTCTATTTGAAATTAATTGAAAGATCTATTCTAATGAGCAGAATTGAAATTTAATTTTACTTGCAGAAATTTGAAATATTGTTCTAAGTTCTCTTGAAAATCAAAATGTTTATTCTATTCAACAGAAGAGAAAATTTTAATGTAATTACTTCAGAAAAATGACAATCTAAAATATAACTATGAAGGATTGCAGATGTGTGCAGTTGCGATTAGAATTGCTCTGCTCATTACTCATTAAATCAAAATAAAAACCATTGAATGAAGCAAACTATTAAAGGGGAATATTTTTGTCTTTTGTGAGCGCTCAGCATATTCAAACTACTAAATGTTAAACCAGATATCGATGAACAAAATACCAATCGAGAAAATTAATTAATTGCAATGAGAAAGAAATTATTCATGAAATAAGTTAACAACTAACATAGCCAAGTGATAAACTAACTTACAACTCTTCAAGGGGGCCTCATGTTGAGAGTAGGCATGAGATCTATTATCAAACTATTGACCCACACATTGATTACCAAGGGAATAGAGTGACTTGCATTAAATGTCGAAGTCTTCAATAGCAAAATGAGTAACTATGTATATTGCTTCACTTTAGGGATTTTTATAATCCTCTGTTAAATAATAGTCTTAAGAGTTATAAGCCCAAAAGCAATTTTTCACTCGACAACTAAGAGATTAAATTGAAATCAAAATCCTTATTCTCATGATTTGCTACTAAAAGAGAAAATCATGAGAAGATTTTGATTTGACATATCATAACTTTGATTCCAAATTCTTCTTATCCAATTCCATGCTCGCTTAATGATGCCACGATCCTTCTTCAAACGCGCAGTTGGAGTATTATAACCAGAGTTGACTTCTAGTTTGACCCTTAGATCTCTCAAATCGGGTGAGTTGTTAGATCAATGTGATAGGTGGATGTGCATATGTTGAACATTTTTTATCTACTTATATCTTCTATTCCTCCTCAAGTGCGTTGGAACCTATCTAACCATGGATGTAGCTGCAAAATCTTTGGTTAGTTGTAGAATGAGTGCAATTCAGTAGCTATAGGAATGTTTTGATTAAAATTCATAAAGAAACAATATATTATAGACCATGAATGAATGATACCTTTTTATGATGTTTGAGCATATTTGAGGTGACCTTTTGACTTAGAAATGTAGCAAAACTATCATGAAATGGATGGAAAGGAAAGTAAAAGGGTTATAAAAAAAAGACAATTTAGGACTTCAATAGGTAGAGTAAGCATGTGTGTTGAATAATGCTTATGTGAAAATTCTTGGATTCAATTGTGTGCATTTTGACAAAGTATTGAAGCTTTAGAATACATAGGTAATTTCATGTGTTGTTAAGGGAAAGATCTTCTCAATTGACAAATTGTGCCTAAAAAAATATTTATCACTAAAGGAAGATAAATCTTGTCAAAAAGAGAAGTGAAAAGAAAACAAATCATGCCAATATGTCAAAGAGACAAAAAAAAATCTCTACAATAAAGGAAGAGAATTGATGAGAGGAAAATAATTCTCAGTAAAATGTCAGTGAGGAGAAAATTAAATATCAATGATATAGGAAGAAGCTTAAGCAAAAAAGAAGGTGTGTGCCAGTGATAAACAAAATGTTTATTGATGACAAGGAAAATGTTCACTAGCAATGAAGATAAGAATGTTGCTACCAAGAAAATGTGATGGGTGTGATACATTTCATGAGGAAAATTATTGTCATGCAATAAGGCTTGTCACACGAGAAAAATAATCCACAAGATACATTAGTTCGTTATGAAACATGGTTACCAGGGGATTAACATGGAATGGCTACCATATACCCAAGCCTTTTCTGATATGACAAAGGGACGAGAGAGGAGTGGGGGGACATGGCAAGTTGTTGTGACATGGTAAAGATGTGGATGGAGCGATACAAGGGAAGATGATTCCTATTTTGCAAGGACAAGAAATTACTTGGGATGTAACATGTCAAAAGAAAGGGAATATTGTGGTGATATCCCACATGAAAATAAGGATTCATGTGAGGTCATAAAGGGAGTATAAATTCCTAAAGACGGAAGAAAAATATTGGCACATGAAATTTTGTGGATGTGAGAGGAATTTTTTTCAAGCTTGACATATCACCTTGGGAGAAAGTGGTAAGAAACCAAAAACAAAAGAACTCATGCCTCAATAAGTGTGAGCCAAAGGAGACCTCATACATGTGTGACATGGGAAAGTACAAATGCCATAAAGGGCATGCCAACATGTCCTATGTATGGGAGTTGATGTGGAAAAGGAATAATGGTAAACCCTTATTAAGCATTAGAGGGTCATAACTTTGCGTCTATAACTCAAATTGTGACAAAATTACAATCATTAGGAAGCTCTTGATCAATAGAATATGATTGTGAGCTCAAAAGTAGTTTTCAAGTTGAGTCTAAGATGAAAATTTTGATTATCACACCTCCTTAATGATGCTTAGGGGGTTCAGTATGCTATAAGGCTGCAAACTCTTTCCCCCATGTTGCAAATTGTTGCGGGGGGCGGGAGGTATGCATATGGGTTGAAGTGGTGTTCACTCCCCACCTTCCCTCCCTACCCCACAACATATGGGTAAGGATAGGGTTGGCACAGGGAGTAGGATGAGATTGTGTGGATGTGAGGGAGGGGGGCCACAATCTCTCCACCCTTAACACCATTTCTTTATCATTGAAAGTATCTCATCCACCTAGCCCTCCAATTCTAAGAGGTTAAGAATGTGATAATTTGTACACCCTCACCATCCCCACCCTCAATACCATTTTTTTTATCGTTGAAAATTTTCAGACCCTACTAAGAAGAGTAAGAATGTGCATATAAGAGAATGAATATGCATATTATAAGCACACTCTTACCCCTCGATATCATTTTTTATCCTTGCAAATTTTCAAACCCTACCAAGAAGAGTGAGAATGTGCATATAAAAAAATAAATATGCATATTATAAGCACACTCTTATCCTTTCATATACACTTTAATCCCCTTTATTTAAGTGGAAGTAAGAGTGTACATATTATATTTACACTCTCACTACCCTCATTTCATTTCATTTGTTTATTATTAAAAATATCTCACCACATAAAACCTCATACTTCACTCAAAATAAATAAAAATGTATATATAATATACTCCCTCCCCTCCCATTTAAATGTGTTATCATTTAAAATATCTCAAACCTACCACTTCCTCCCACACCATTCAAGATGGGTGAGAGAGTGAATATAATGTGGGAGTACGAGAACGTGCATATACTATGTACATTCTCACTCATTTTTAATCCCATTTCTTTATAATTAAAATTATGTAAATTCCCATTATCATCTTTATGGATGTTTTATGTGAAAGGTGAAAACATTGATATAATATACAAAATTTCATTATCTAGCCATCTAATATTACAATGGATTTCAACCAATTATGAAAAATTGGTTACTCATTATATTCTTCATAGTTAATCTCAAAAAGTTAAAACATATACTTCACTCTTTTCAATGGTGAAAGAAAAAGAGATTAATATATCTTAACTTTTTATATGGGCGAAAATTATTTTAAATAAGAATAATTATTTTGAATTATGTTCTAATTCATATTGTATCATCATATAATTTTTCATTTATCTTGATGCTTTTAGAGTAGAAAATTTGGGAGAATCCACTTGTAAGAATAGTTTTATTATGGAGACTCAATTTGGAGAATTCAAATTTGAAATCTTTTAGAGTCATTTCAAGGGCTCAAGTTATGTTTTATTGAGTTAAAATTTTCTTGCTTAATTGTTGGACTCCGTGACATTATTCTACACTTAGATACCTTTCCAATGGTGCAAGAACTAGGTAAATCAAAGTTCATATGCAAAATTTATGCCTCCTACAAGTTGACTTACCATGTTTGACCACCATGGTATGTGTGGATGCCATGTCAACCTCCATTATTTTTGTATATGGGGCTAGCCATGTAAGGATTATGAAGAAGACTCTAGAAGGGTTAAAGTTGTAACTCTAGTTGAGAGTTGAAAGAGTCAAACCTAGGCCCTAGTTGGCTATTGAGCTATGTTGTAATTAGGCCACTAGGAGGAAAACGAGTTCTATTAGATTTCATTGTATCTTGTTCTATAGTAGAGAAATGAAAGTGAGAGTAGGAATGAGAAAGCATAATAGAGGAAGTTAGTGCTATATAGTTGTCTATCAAGCCATAGGTCTCAGGTGGCTCTATAGAGAGTGCCTTCTCCTTTGTACTTGCATTATTTCCATTCTAGACAAAAGAGAGCAGAGTAGGCTCACCTTCCAACAATATTTTCTCCCATAAAAGTTTCACTGAGCATAACTTGGTGTATGATTGTATTTTATTGTTCTCTGGTTTCCACATTTTATATATTCCATGTATAAACAACAAATCAATATTAATGAATATGGAATATGAAGGAATTTAACCTTCATAGTATATATTTCAATTTATTTTTATCATATCTATTGTGATGAATTGTCTAATGAAATATCCACTTCAATTTACAAATCATATTATGTGATATTTAAAAAAAAAATACTTTTATTAAAACCCAAAAATCATATGTTTGAGATTTAGTTCTAATATCGAAAGATGCACTAAAGAAATTCTTAAATATGATATTATGATCTTTTATATTTAAATTTTATATATTCAAAGAATAAAATAAAATTAATAATTATATTTAGTATTGGGTTAATTTATGTTTTTTTTAAGAAACATATCTTTAATTTTTTTTAATCGTTATGCATAATAAATAAATAAATTATTAACTTTGATTATAGAATTTACTCTCAATAAAAATCAATAAAATAACTAAGATTTTAAATTAATTTATAACAATTTAACTAAAAACTCAAAATTTAAAAAAATACATATGAACCCATATAAATTCAAAATTTAAATTATATATTTCAAAATTATTTTAAAACATTTTAAAAATGCAGATTAACACACATACATTTAAAATTTAAGTTATATATTTCAAAATTATTTTAAAAATGTTTTTAAAAAATAAAAAGAGATGATTTGAGTTTTTATAATTTATGTTTGCCTTTTTTGAAAAATATCTTTAAAATAATCTTTATAATTTATATATGATAAATAAATGGATGGTTAATTTTGAGAATCAACTCCTTAAAAAGATCAATAAAGTAACTTGATTTTAAATTCATTCCTAACTATTTAAATAAAAATGAACATGTTACATGTGAACTAACATAAACTCAAAATTAAAGTTAGTTTTATATATATATATATATATATATATAATATGAATATTTAAAAATATTTTTAAAAGATAAAAAGAGATAATTTGTGTTTTTATAATTTATGTTTATTTTTTAAAGAAAAATATCTTTATTTTTTTCTAATAGTTTGTATAGTTTATATATGATAAATAAATAAATTGTTAATTTTGATTATAGAATTTCTTCTCAAGAAAAGTTAATAAAGTAATTTTAAAAGTGAGATTTTAAATTCATTCATAACTATTTAAACGAAAACTCAAAACTAAAAATGCACATGTTACATATGAACTAACATAAACTCAAAATTTAAGTAATTTCTATTTATATAATAATTCAAAAATTCAAAATTAAGTAATTTCATCTTTTCTATTTATGTAACAATTTAAATGTACATACCCAGATGGGGTGATATTCTAGACATGAGTGAATCGTTAGGTGGTGTGCCATCCACTATAGGTTTCATATATGTTTAAATGCAATGGCAGGGGATCGTTGAGGTGAGAGCACAAACTACCAGCTAGGTTTGCAACTTTAAATTGGTAGTTATGCAAAAGGGTTAGCTATTTTACTAGGTCAGTATGAATGGAGGCAAGGTTTGCTGCTCGTCCCCCCTCAGGTGTTATGGGTTGGTGAGTTCTATGTCTATTCTCGTTTGCTCAACGTGGTATGGTATTCTTCTCTGGCATTAGGTGCACAATATTGTTCAAGTGCACTAGTTAAAAGATGTTAAGTTCATTTTGTTTCTTGGTCCGGAATGGTGGTATGTTTACTGTAAGATAATCGTTTTACTTCCCTTGTATGGTTTATTGGAGGTTGTATCTCTATTGATTTGGTACCTCAAGATGTTTGTTGTTTTGTAGGTTATTTGTAATTCTATTCACGGCGCTTGCCTTCTAATGGTGGTTGGGATAATGACCTATATTGAGGAATTCTGGTTAATTGCCCTGGTTCAATTTGGTCAATTAGCTCTCTGGTATCTTAGGTCGTTTGTCAAATTGTGGGTTCTTTGTAATTCTATTCATGGTGTTTTCCTTCTAACAATGGTAGGGATAATGAATTTTGTGTTGGAGTTCTAGTTAATTTCCTTATTTCAATTTGGTCAATTAGCTCTCAGTCTATCTTCAATTGATAGAGATTCCTTTTAAATTTGGTCTATACTCTGAAGTTTTTACCTCTTGATGGGGAAGTTTTGTCATGTCCTTTTGTTGTAGGGAGATTGAAAATTTGATTGAATTATTCCCTGTTGTATGGTTTTTGGTAGATGACCTAGTAGTTTTGAGGTCAAGCTTTTAGGGAGGTGTATTTGTCCCTTTTCTTGTTTTGGAGGAAGGGGTTCCTCTCTCTCTTGTTCTCAGCGTTCTTTGGAAGTTGCTCTCATGCCTCCTAGGATGAGAGTGAGTAGTAGGAGAGGTGGAGGAGGAAATGTCAAAACAAAGAGAATCCATCCCTTTACGTATGAATTTGTGGCCACCTTCTTCGATGCAGTTCCTTTGGAAGTCAAGAAGAGATTTTACTGCTGGAGAGTAAAAAAGTTGAGGACCCCCCTTATCACTTGAATTTTGAGGTGATGGGGAAGGATTTGAAATGGATACCAGACCCTCACATATTTCAAGGAAAAAGAAAAAAGAAAAAAGAAAAGAAAAACATAAAAACATAGACAAAAACAAAACCATAAAAACAAAAACAAAAACAAAAACAAAAACAAAAACAAAACAAAACAAAACAAAAAATGACTTTTTTTTTTGAATTCGTTGACCTTACACCAACAAATGGCCACTTTGCTTCACTTAATATTTAAGAACAAAAAAGTTGAGACCTACAATCTTTTTTCTTCCCTAGAGGATGTCAAAAGAATGATTTGTAACCTCAAGTACTATTTGGTTAGTGTCAACTCCCACTTGGCTCTTGTTGAAGGTTTTCTAGTGAGTGACTTTGCCTCTCGAGACCTTACTAATCCTCCAATTGATCGTGGACAAACTCCCACTATTATTCACTATGATCAAGACTAATGATGATAGACTTCAAAGTTTTGTTGTTAATTTTTATGACATGTCTTTTGGCCACAATTATTATGATAGTCAACTTATCTCGTCATGTTTTGAAGAGCTCAAATGATAAAATAATGTTTTATTACTATCTCATGTGTGCAATTTTATGGAATTTTATGGTTTCGTTGGTGGTTAATAGAGTAGCCGGAGTGACTGTTCACTTAGTTTTTCTGTACATGTTCTAGAGGAGGAGGATTCTCTTTGTTTTTGTCTGTATAATGCTTACATGGTCTCTTGTTGATGGTTTATTTTCTATGCTACTCAATGGTGTGTTAGCATTAGAGTACTAATGTGGCCAATACTTTGTTTTCACTCATTCTATATGCACCTGTAACTTGCAATTTGTCAATCACAACCTGCTTCAACAAATACTTATAGCTTGGTTTCTCTTGGGCTTGTTGGGTATCTCTTTCTTTGCCTTTGAGTATGTGGATGCTCTTTTATGTTAGAAAATTTATATGCAGTTTTGGATATTGATCTCCTTAGTTTACTGCCCTTGTCAGACATATATGCACATATATGGGTGTCTTCTGAGGGGAAGTATGGATGGTGCGGTATTTCACAGAGGTTGTTATCGAAGACTATAGATCAATTTGGTGTAAATGTTTCCCTCTATTAATGGTTTTGGTCTTGGTTCTTCTTGTTTTCATGGCACTTGTTAGTGTTGCGCACTCATTCTCAATTTTTGTACTCTGGAATTGTATTGTTTTGATGTGGGGATTAAAATGTTGATGCATATCTTTTGTTCTTGTTGTAATAGAGATTCTAAAATAGCTTAGTGAAGCTAGTGCTTCTTGAAAGATATAGATTTGATGATGAAGATACCACTATAAATATCATTCTTTGATTATACATACATGATACTTTAATTCACAAAAACAATTCAAATATACATAATTAATTATTTTGTAAGTATTAAATTTAAATTTATAATTCAATGACAATCTTATTAAATTAAATATTTTTATTAATTATTTATTATCAATGAATTATCTTTAATAACTAATTTAATTATTATCCAAAAATATAAGAAAAATAATAGTTAATTTTTAATTTAATTTTATTAAAAAATTTAAATTATAATCTTTCATTAATATTTAATTTTGTGAAAATAATTTTTGAGAAAAAAACATATAACCCTAAATAAACAACACTTGTTGGTTCAAACACGTCCACAAATAAATGTTGAAGTAATTATTGCCAAAAACCATCTTAATAAACATATAACTATTCATCTTTAAAATTTTATAATTAATTAAATTATTTACAATATCAATAATTCTCTTTAATTTTTAAAAATTAGAGTTATAATTATGAATATCTAAATCCATATTAGATTCACAAAATACTTAAAACATTATTTTTATACGTTAGAGTGACGCATAATCATGCCAATAAATACATCAATAAAAAAATACTAAGTTGTTGAGTATACATTAAAGTTAAGTAACAATATTCTACTTTACTTTCTTACTAAGATCGTGAACCATCATTGTAAGGAATAAAACGAAATAATTTCCACTAATAAATAAACTTTAATTAAACACCGAATGGACATCTATACCCTATGTCGAATACTTGCGCTCCAAAGAGATAATAGAATTTATACCATGCGTAGAGTAAAGGCTACCATGTCTTATTTTCTATTACTTTATTTATTAAATAAAGAATGTGTAGAGTACAGTGATGTGTGGTTTGACGATAAGTTATATAGGCGAAGCCCGGGCAGACCGAAGATCTCATTCAGTACAATGACCTGCTGTGGTGGTAGTTAGAGGGGCGGATTCCCTTTTTCCGTGAGTTTGCTCTTGCTAAAATCATAGGAACTTAGTATACCCGACTTGCAGGTAGTTGGTTATGCTCTTGGTGTTACAGTGGCAGCTATGAGGTTTGATCCTTGGTCTCCCATAAATTAGGCTTAGCAATTACCGATTCACCATGTAATTAAAAAAAATAAAACATTGTTTATCACTTAGCAACTTAGATTTTTAGATTTAGGATAAAAACAATGTGTTTGTCACTTAGCAACTTAGATTTAGGATATTAAATGTATCAAATAATTTGTGTTGTTAGTTATTTTATTTTAAATAGTGAACATTTATATTTTAATTAATATCAATTTAAGACAGAAAAACATTTTAAGATGGGATGCAATACAATTTTGTTCACGATACTTAAGCGTTTATTTGGAGCTTTGATCATTTAAATTGATGGGGGTGATAAATTAGTGTAATAAATTATCAATATTTGGTAAAAAAAATTTGGAAATTAATCTCAAAACAATGATAGATTTAAAAAAATATTATTAGTTATTGTGTTGGTTGAGTTTTCCTTAACTTTATTATTTATTAAATTCTACGTTAAGGATGTTTGATATTTATATGGTGAGCAATGTCTAAATATTTGAATTTTGGTATTAAATTTGTTTTTGTTTTTAATTAAAGTGTTGCATAGTGTTCGGTGATCTTTGGATTGGTATGGAATATTTTTATGGTTTTTTTTATTATGAGTTTAATTTTTTTGTTAAATAATATATGGAGTTGTGTTATTTTTTATAAATTGAGTTTATTAGTTTATTTATATTATTTTAGGATTTTTAAATGTATTTCTATAATAATTTTTATTTTTTAAGTGAGTTTACTTATTATCACAATTTTATTTATATTTATGAAATAAAAACTCATTTAATTTAATAGTGAAGAAGAGAATGATCCGGGTATGGAGAATTTGTATGGTGTAAAAAATAATTATTATTAATAATATTTTTTTAAAGAATTTTCATATATTATGTGCGTATATTAAGGGTTGATATGTCTACTAATTAATGAGTCATATAATTACATATATAACTATGGTTAATATGTTGTTGACAATCTATCATGGTCTTTGGGTCTCTTAATCTCTTAATTTTCAATTTTGAGAAGAAGTTCAAGGAACAATAAAATTTGATAACTTGACTTACTAAGAATTAAACTCATATAAGCTCATCAACCTCTCACTTATATATATCTATATATATATATATATATATATATATATATATATAATAAACTTTTAATAATCACTTTATAACATTCACTATATAATATTTTATTTTTGAACATGTTATAATAAATTATACCACATTTTATAATCAATCACTACACTATTCTTTGCTTATTAAAATATTTTATGCTATTTTTATTAATACAATACAATAAACTTTTTTCATATTAATATAAAATATTTCTAATTAAAATTTGAATATAATCTACCTATGCCTTGTGAATCTCACTCCTTAATAGTATTATATCTAATATAATCGAGGCTTTTATTAAATTGGACCTAATTATAAACATATATAAACTTATTTATCTTAACATTTCTTTCGTTGTAGTTTTTTAATTAACCTTACAGGAATTGTTTGACAAAGTATAAAAAATAACCTAGTCATATAAAAATAATATAAAGAAGGCTTTTATTACATTGGACTCAATTATATACCTAATTAAACTTATTATCTTAACATTTTAATAATGTAAATAATCACAAATCTCTATTTACAAAAAGAAAGTAACTTAATAAACTTAATCATACCCTTTCATTAAACAATGACGACCAAAAATATTTTCTTAATTAAATCTTTGAACATACACATAATATTTGCAATAAAAAAACTCTAAAATATGGCACCCTATTTCTAATATAGACATGCCTATCCACACAAATACAAAGAAAATAAAATTCAAATGTATGTTAAAACATTACCTCAATTTCACTTAACACAACTTAAATCTTATAACAATAATAATTTATTTTATTTTATTTTATTTTATTTATTTATTTATTTTTTTTCGTAGAAAAGACACCCACAATTTTATTCGTCAAGGAAAAACAAAATTACATTTTGCAGATGTTATAATCATTCTAAAAATGAGCCTCATGACATTGAGCTAAAACGGAAACAAAACAACTATTAAAAAAAAAAAACTTACAACAAAGTAAAATATGAAATTAAGTGTGATAATTCACACTTAACTTCTCTTTTTTTCCTTTCTTATTTTGCTAACTTCTCTTTTTTTCCTTTCTTATTTTGTACTTTCTTCCAACCATCCGAGTTTTGTTCCACAAGAACCAATGCCAATTCTTTTCCTATTTCCATTCGAGAAGTTTGTTTGTTTGAATCTAAGCTCTTTTTGTGCCTCCATTGCCATAACGTGCTTGAAAACCATCATATTTTGTACCCTTCTAAATAAGGGTGACGAAACTCGACTGTGTCACAATATCCCCATCCAGTTGGTTTCCATGTTGAGCCATTGCATCCACTTCTGTTTGGATAGGATGGCTCTCCATGGTATCTTCTTCTTCTTCTTCTTCTGTGAGGTCATGATATGAAAACTACCATCCTTTTGGTCTATTGACCTACCTCTTTTTCTTTTCTGGGTTCCTTTTAGCCTAAGGACATGTGTTTAACAAATGATCTGCTTAGAAACATATTCGACTTCGAAATGTCATGTTATAATAAACTAAAACTTGGGACCACTTGTTGTCGTGTTTCAATATTATGTGATCAGGTAAACCGTTGTTGAGGTCTATCTCCACACATATTCTGGTATAAGCAAAAAGATCTTTCTTTTTCTTTCAAGGTTTATCTTTTTGAATTTTCCCAGACTGTTTCCAATATCCTCTAGGACCTTATGATGCCAGAAAGGAAGAGGGAGATTTGGAAGTCTCACCCATACCAACATATTTGAGTGTAATATTCCTAATTAGCTATGGCTAATTAGAATATTCGATTTTGTTTGATTTTTGCCTTCTATAGTTATTTGTAAATAAAAAGTGAGGAAGGGGGAACATAACTCATTTTAGAATAAAAAGTCACTTCCTAGGTGGCATAACGTTGTGACTTAAGGGGGAACCAAGGGGGCCAAAGGGGGATGCAGAAATGGGGCCCACACAAAAACATGGAGGGACTGCGCAGGAGGCAAGGAACACATGGCGAGAAGGGGATTGCACAGGAGAAAGTGAGCCTAGGGATTGTGAGAGGCAGAGGCTATAAAATAGAGAGGAACCCCCTCATTTGGGATCATTCTGTTTATGAGCATTTGTGATAGGCATTTCGACTTAGAGCACGCTGGCTGTTTAGCTAGTCTGCAACACTATTTAGTGCAATGAGTGTCTCTGTTCGGAGATCTCACCCTTAGCCCCGGGGGACTTTGAGTGCTTGCTCGGGCAAGGTATTTCCATTGGCATTCCAGCAGTAGATTCATCAACATCTCAGCAATAGTTTCATCAGATTTCAGTAGCAGTTTCATCAGCGTCTTTGAGGAATTGCACAGAACCCCAAGGGGGTGATTTTCGGGGGTCGACCATTTCAAAAAAGCTTTCTGGGTTTTTTTGGGTTTTTTGAGTAGAGTCCGATTCCATAGTTTCAGCATTTTCTGAGGAGGGGAATAGCCCCAAATCCTCATTCGATTTCCAGTAGCAGCAGTAGCATGACAGTTTCCTAGCAGCTGGGATGCAAATCAGTGTGAGGCCATTCCAGGAAAGCTTTATGGGTTTTTCTGGGTTTCTTGAGTAGAGCCTGAATCCAAAGTTTCAGCTTTTTCTGAGGAGGGGAGCAGCCCCAAATCATCATATGTTTTCTAGCAGCAGTAGTAGCACAACAACAACATCCACGCAGAGAGGCCGTTCTTGTCATTTTGAGAGTATTTCTTCACTTGCCTTGTGCAAGTTGAGGTGCCATCTGCCTAATCACCTCTTGTACTCATTTATTGCTCATTATAATAAAATGGCTTAGCATTTCTCGTGTATCTGTGTATTTGTTTTTTTATTTATATAGTATCTTGTATCTCTGTGAGCATTCTCGTCTATTATACCACTTGTGTGTTTCTATTATACTCTTAGACAGAGTCTAGAAAGGGCCAGGTAGCCTCCGGATCTCGTCCTCTTTTTAGAGGCGACATATTTGGTAAATGCCCTCCCAGTCCATCTCTAGTTGGAGTTTGCTTGTCTTTGGGGTATATTCCTGATATGGGATATTATAGTGGTATCAGAGCATAGATCTGGCTCAGCCTGTGGAGCTAGTAATCTATGACATCGAGGGAAAAACCCTATATTTGTTACAGAGGTCAGAGATACAAAGACATTAGGCGTAGGTTAGAGAATACCTATGGAGAGGGAGATTGTGTTCCTGTGGCAGACGTAGAACAAGAGGAACCTGTGGTAGATGCAGAACAAAGAGAGCCAGTAGTGGACGCAGAGCAGATGGCAGACGAGGACGGGAAGAGATTTGTGGATATGCTCCTCAAATTAGTGCAGGATCTGTCGAGGCAGATTAAGGTGATGGGGCAGAGATTCATGGCAGTAGAGGCCAGATAGCGGGAGAGCCCACGAGTTTTTCAGATCGGTGAGGGATCAGGTGCATCCCATCACTTGCCAAAGTAGCGTGATACTACGCAGCAGGGGGCCTCACATGCCCCTACACGCTCTACCATGCCCACCTTCTTAGGAGCAGACACAGGGCTGCAGCCCAACAGGAGGCAGAGCTCAGGCATATGGGCGATTACTTTGCAGAGTACCAAGCTTATGGGCAGGAGTTCAGGGAAGCCCTCTCATTCAGAGATTTTATTCAGCTCCAACGGGATAGCAGACCCCGCGATCATCACAGAGGGTACCGGCATTACCATGATGGCGACACCCACCGTGCAGCAAGCAGATTCCACTTGCCTACGTTTGATGGCTCCTCAAACAGTTCGGCAAAGTTTTGGGTGGAGAAGCTGGACATTTATTTCTAGCTTAACCAAATGTTGGACGCAGAGGCCATCAAGGTGGCAATGTTGCATTTGGATGGCGAGGCCCAGGATTGGTGGTTTCATGGGATGGTTACATTGGGGCACTCCACAGTGACATCATATGTCGAGTTTACCAGGAGACTGATGGAGCGATTTGATCGGAGGGATCCAGAGCAGCATTTCGTTGAGCTGACGAGGCTCAAACAGATAGGGAGCCCAGAGACCTACATTATAGATTTCTTGAGGGTCTTGTGATGGTGCCAGACTTCTCCACAACACGGAGGGTCTATATGTATGTTGAGGGGCTAGCAAACCCACTTCGGGGTCTAGTCCGATCCACTAGACCAGCTATGCTCCAGGATGCTATCAGCAGGACTCGGGACTTACAGGATGTCTTACCTAGGACCCGGACACCTTACCCCCAGAGATAGACTTTCCAGTCTAAGGGGAAGGATGTGAGGATTCCACCTCCAAAGGGGAATCTAGGACGAGTACAGATTGACGATGATGCCAGGAGGGAGCTGAAGAAGAAGTGGTTGTGCTTCACTTGTCAGGAGCCATGGGCACCAGGACATAGATGTGCTGCTGGTAAAGCACATTTTATTGAGGTCTTCTCCGAGAGTAGTGGAGAAGAGGATGACGAGGAGGATGTGGAGGCAGGAGATAGCCATGCCATACAGGGACCTTTGCCACCTCCACCACCAACAACAGGTGGTGCATATTTTGCACCCATCGGAGGGGCCCTTACAGCGTTGCGGGGAGTTCCCAAGTATCTGAAGCTACATGTACGAGGGACAGTATGTGGCCAGCACATATCAGTTTTGGTTGATAATGGGGCAACCCACAACTTCATCGATGCCCAGATGATTGAGAGGAGAGGTATACAGACAGAGAGCTTCGATGGGTTTTCAGTCTTGGTCCTAGGAGATTAGACCATGACATGTGCTCGTTATGTTCCAGAGCTTTCAGTGATGATGGGCACCTACACATTGACTGACCACTTTTTCGTGGTCGATATTCCGGACACCAACATGATACTGGGTGTTCAGTGGCTTATCACTCTAGGGAAGGCCACGACAGATTGGAAGACCCTGGAGATAGAGTGGGATGATGAGAAGACAGGGAGGCATGAGAAGATACAGGGACAGCACACATATCTGCCTCAGACTGTCTCGGCTCATCAGATGGAGGCAGTCTTCCGAAAGGGAGACATAGAGCGGGCTATCCAGGAGTTGCTTGCATTGCCAGATTTCATGCAACCATTTGTTTTGGAGTGTGATGTGTCAGGAGAGGGGATCGACGCAGTATTGATGCAGGGAGGTCACCCTATAGAATTTGAGAGTCGGAAGCTCCTTCCGCACGAGAGGTTGTATTCCATATAAGACAAGGAGATGTTGGCTAAGTACCGACAGTATTTGGTAGGCAACAAGTTCAGGGTGAGGACTGATCACAACAGCCTCAAGTTCTTTTTGGAGCAGAAGCAACTATAGGAGAGGCAGCAGAAGTGGATCAGTAAGATCCAAGCATATGAATTTGACATTGAGTATGTCAAAGGTAAGAACAACGTGGTAGCAGATGCCCTTTCATGTAGACCAGCCACGTCGTCTCTTATGAGCTTGGATACAGATTGGAGGGCTCGACTCTTAGTAGAGTACTCTAAGGACAGATTTGCACGTGAGGTTCTAGATGGGCAGGTGGCAGATGACAGGTATAGGGTGGTCGATGATATCATCTACTACAAGGACCAAATCTTCTTTACTGAGGGGTCTCAGCTCAAGAAAAAGATACTCCAGGCATCACATGATTCCCCATTGGTAGGACATGAGGGTTTTACCAAAACCTACAGGGCCATTAGGGAGAGGTTCTCATGGAAGGGCCTCAAGGAGGATGTACTCCAACACATCCGGGAGTGCGATTTTTACCAGAGGAACAAGGGAGAGATGAGCCATCCCACAGGATTATTGCAGCCTCTTCCCATTCCGGAGGGGAAATGGGAGAGTATTTCGATGGATTTCATCACAGGGTTGCCCATGGTACAGGGCAAGGATTGTATCTTTGTCGTTGTTGATCGACTGACGAAGTACACACATTTCTTTGCCATATCCGCACACTATACAGCAACACAGGTGGCCGAGCTGTTCTTCAGGGAGATCTTCAAGCTACATGGTCTTCCTAAGACCATCGTCAGTGACAGGGACAGCCGTTTCATGGGCGGGTTTTGGCAGGAGCTTTTTCGATTGGTGGGGATGGAGTTGACACTGAGTACCAGCTATCACCCACAAACGGACGGACAGACGGAGATAGTTAACAAGTGGCTGGAGGGCTACTTGCGTAACTATGTCAGTGGGCAGTAGTGAGCATGGCTGAAGTGGTTGCATCTGGGGGAGTACTGCTACAATACTTCGCATCACATGTCCATTGGTATGTCACCATTCTATGCCTTATATGGGTATCATCCTTTATCTTTTGTCGACGTGATGTTTGGTGATAGCAGGGCTCCTAGAGCCAAGATTTGGATCCAAGAGAGTCAGGATATCCTTCGAGCTCTCAAGGATAACATGGCTACAGTGCAGAACCAACAGAAGCTGTATGCCGACAGGGGTCAGGTGGAGAGGCAGTTCGAGGTAGGGGACATGGTCTACCTACGATTACAACCATACCAACAGTCATCATTGAAGCAAAAGGGGCTGAGAAGCTCAAGCCCCGCTTTTATGGGCCATACAGGGTGATACGCAGGATTGGACAGGTTGCATATGAGTTGGAGTTGCCCCAAGGTAGAAAGATTCATAACATTTTTCATGTATCATGCTTGAAGAAGGCATTGGGGTAGCAGGTGATCGTGATGGATGAGCTACCACCCATGGATGATGAGGGGCATTTGGTATTGCAGCCAGAGGCTATCATTGACTCTAGGGAGAGAGGGTTGCGGAGCAAGACGGTCTGGGAATTCTTGGTGAGATGGAAGAATTTGCCGGATGAGGATGCCACTTGGGAGAGTGAGGAGATATTACAACATCCATCACTTCAGTTGCTTGAGGACAAGCAACATTTTGCCAGGGGAGACTGTAATATTCTTAATTAGCTATGGCTAATTGGAATATTCGATTTTCGATTTTTGCCTTCTATAGTTATTTGTAAATAAAAAGTGAGGAAGGGGGAACATAACCCACTTTAGAATAAAAAGTCACTTCCTAGGTAGCACAACGTTGTGACTTAAGGGGGAACCAAGGGGACCAAAGGGGGACACAGAAATGGGGCCCACGCAGACACATGGAGGGACTGCGCATGAGGGAAGGAACACATGGCAAGAAGGGGACCACACAGGAGAAAGTGAGCCTAGGGATTGTGAGAGGCAGAGGCTATAAATAGAGAGGAACCCCCTCATTTCGGATCATTCTGGTTATGAGCATTTGTGATAGTCATTTCGACTTAGAGCACGTTGGCTGTTTAGCTAGTTTGCAACACTGTTTAGTGCATTGAGTGTCTCCGTTCAGAGATCTCACCCTTAGCCCCGGGGGACTTCGAGTGCCTGCTCGGGCAAGGTATTTCCATTGGAATTCTAACATTAGATTCATCAGCATCTCAGCAGTAGTTTCATCAACATTTCAGTAGCAGTTTCATCAGCGTCTTTGAGGAACTACGCAGAACCCCAAGGGGGTGATTTTCGGGGGTTGGCCATTTCAAAAAAACTTTCTGGGTTTTTTGAGTAGAGTCCGATTCCAGAGTTTCAGCCTTTTTTGAGGAAGGGAGCAGCCCCAAATCCTCATTCGATTTCCAGAAGCAACAACAACACAGTAGTTTCCTAGAAGCTGGGATGCAGATCAGTGTGAGGCCATTCCAGGAAAGATTTCTAGGTTTTTCTGGGTAGAGCCTGAATCCAGAGTTTCAGCTTTTTCCGAGGAGGGGAGCAGCCCCAAATCATCATTTGTTTTCTAGCAGCAGCAACAACACAAAACAACATCCACGCAGAGAGGCCATTCTTGTCATTCTGAGAGTATTTCTTCACTTTCCTTGTGCAAGTTGAGGTGCCATCTACCTAATCACCCCTTGTACTCATTTATTGCTGATTATAATAAAATGGCTTAGCATTTCTCGCTGTATTTCTTGTGTATCTGTTTATGGTTTATATGACATATATAGTATCTTGTATCTCTGTGAGAATTCTCGGCTATTATACCACTTGTGTGTTTCTATAATACTCTTAGACAGAGTCTAGAAAGGGCCAGGTAGCCTCCGGATCTCGTCCTCTTTTTAGAGGCGACATATCTGGTAAATGCCCTCCCAGTCCATCTTTGGTTGGAGTTTGCTTGTGTTTGGGGTATATTCCTGATATGGGATATTACATTCAGACCACCATATTTGCAGCATCAAACTCAGGGAACCATGGAGCGATAATGAGCCTAGCTCTACCCCAAAATCATGACCCTTCTTTTAGGATGAAATATAAATCTTTCTACATATCAAATTGGACAATGAAAAAAACATTTGGAACATGAATAAATGTTATAGTTAGGTATACAAGAAGAGAAAACCCACTAGTGTAGAGCTTCAGGTTTTAACCAAAATCCATTAAACCTACAAATAATAGCCGTAGAATGCAGGGTAGAGAAGAGAGAATTGATCTTAGGGAGATTTACTTCCATTGCTAGAAGTGCTTTTATTTGTTCTACAATATAGGGTCTTGGAATGCTTTGAAGTTGTTCAACTGGAATGGAAGACTGCCCTTCACTACATCCTAAGAAACAAATGTTCCATTTAGTATCATAGGTTTTGGAGCTCCTCCACACAACCTTAAGTTCAGGACTAAGGTTCAATTCCTTTTGACGTTGTAGTCTTTGATCTGAGAAGAATCATGGAGCACCTTCCTTTCAAATTGTAGACTTTGCAAATTTGCAGGTACGCCCCATTTCTCCTCAATGGTCTACCATAGGAAATGAACAAATTTTGAACTATGTATCTAGAGAGTAGAGGATTTCCCTTTCAAATCTTTGATAAAAATATGGAAAGAGCTTTGATCCTTCTCTGCCATAGGGTCATTCTGCTTGATCCATGAAGAGTGAATGGGTACCTTTTGTGGAGAAAAACCCATTTGAGCACAAGGTAAAAAAATGCCTCCCAGTCCTCTCTCTATAAGACAAAGCATACACTAGACATCAAGGCATAAATACAAAGAGAGGGCTCTCGTTGAGCTAATATTACACAAAATAAACTCCAATATGGGCAGGCCCCATTTTAAATCTTGGTTGGACTACGATCCTAACGCAATAGAGGAGTGGAGTGGCCATTCCACTGCAAATCCGAGACAAGATCTTCGTATGTCGATTCATAAGCTAATACCAGAGTTAATAACTCCACAACACAGTCCATCCACGAAGGAAGAAGTGGACCCCTAGCGAGCGATGGCCGCTAAATGACATTCACAGATTGAGCAAACCATAAACAATGTGCACCAATCGATACCAACGACAATCATATATACTAACCAACCTATAGAATTCAAATATAAAAAATAATACAAATAAATAAATAACTCTCATTTTTTCGAGCATGAATATTTTTTTGAATTTTTTCTAATCAATTTTGCTGTAGGGATTTTTTTGAATCTGAAGTGTTAGTTGTGTAATATGACAAAGTTTAGTGTCACGGGTTTTTTTAGAGAATTGAATCCATTTATAAATACAAAAACACATTTCAAAAAACTAAAATTCATGGTTTAACAAAAATTTATCATCATTTTTTTTTACGAGAAAGACAAAAACAAAATTATTTCTAAATTATTTAAAACTTTATATATATATAATATTAAAATATTTTTTTTCCATATAAATACAACCAACTTAGTTTATTTCAATTTTAAAATAAATTTGATTATAATGGAAAAAAGTTTAATTTACCTTCTCTATATGAAAACAAGAGTGATAGTTTCATAACAGCATAGTTCTTGCCTCTTTTGATGGTTATCTATATTTGGTGTGATTAAGGCAGTGTGGGCTTATGTCTTGTCCTTATGAAAATGGTTTTTTGTGCATGGTGACACCTCTTGTTTCTGCAATCTACTACAACGGATATTGGTTGAGCAACAATTTTCACCTTCTTGACTTGTTTACAACTAGTAAATGATGTCATGATTATGTGTTAATTTGCCTATTCACAAAAAAAATGTCGAAAAAAACTAGGTTATGTGTCTTGACCTCATGAAAACAACTTTTTATACGTGGGGGGACACCTCCCATTTTTGCAATCTACTATAACAAATACTAGTTGCGGAACATTTTGCACCTTCTTGATTTGTTTACAACTAGTAAGTCTTTAAATAAAATTTCAATATGCGTTAATCCGTGTCACGGGAGGTTGATTGAGTTTATGTGACATTTCGCCAAAATGTTGTCACGAATAGGGGAAGTGTGTGGAGAAGTGGGGGAATAGAGGTTGCTCTATACATTCTACAATCTACTACGATGGATACTAGCAGTAGAGCCCTCTGAACCTTTTTTAATTGTTTGCAACTACTAAACCTTATTGATTTGATTACAACTAGTAAACCATAATTAATTTTTTTAATATGCACTAATCCACGCTTTGAGAGGTTGATTGAGTTTATGTGACATTTCACCATAACATTTCGGCAAAATGGGGCAATGTGCGAGAGAAGTGCACAGAGGGGGATGTACGCAGAGGTGCAGAAGGGGGGGGGGGTGGGTTAGAGTTTCCTCCGCACATTCTACAATTTGCTAGAATGGATACTAGCATTAAAGGCATCTGCAACTTTTTTATTTATTTGCAACTAGTAAACCTTCTTGATTTGTTTACAACTAGTAAGCCTTAATTATTTTTTTAATATGCACTAATTTGTGCCGTGGGAGGTTGATCGAGTTTATGTGACATTTTTCCAAAACGTTGCTGCAAAATGAGGTAGTGTGCAGAATAAGTGTGCGGAGAGGGAATGTGTGTGGAGATGCGAAAGTTGGGAAATAGAGGTTCCTCTGCACATTCTACAATTTGCTAGGATGAATACTAGCTACAGAGCCCTCTGCACCTTCTTGATTTGTTTGCAACTAGTAATCATTACACAATGCTTCAGAGTAAATGTTATTAAGCACTTGAATGATGTTATGATTACACATATTTACCGACAAGGAATCTTTTGTTAATTGTACTATTAAACCTTAATTAATTTATTAATATCCTTTAATCCACGCTATAGGAGCTTGATATGTGCAGAGGTGTGGAAGTGAGGTAATAAAGGTTCTTCCTCACATATCCCTCTTCCACACATCCTTCCAATGTGTTACGATGGATACTGGTTGTAGAGCGCTCTGCACCTTCTTTATTTGTTTATAACCAATAAATGATATTAAGCACTTGAATGATGTCCTGAATACACGTTGATTCACTAAATAAATGTCAAAAATACTTACATTTACGAGCATGGAAGCTTTTGTTAGTTGTAGGATTAAGTCTTAATAAATTTTTTAATATCTGTTAACCCATGTCGTGGGAGGTTGATTAAATCTATGTAACATTTCACCAAAACATTACTACGGAATGAGACAATGTGTGAAATAAGTGTATGTAGGGGAAATATGTGTGAATGTATGGAACTGAGGGAATAAAGTTTCTCCTATACACATCCCTCTTCAGCACATCCTTTCAATCTAATACGACAATATTGGTTGAAGAGCCCTCTACACCTTCCTGATTTGTTTACAACCAATAAATGTTATTAAGGTCTGGAAGGATGTCCTGATTATGTGTCGATTCATCAAATAAATGTCAAAAATACTATTTTATAATATGGATGCATATGACTTTATTTTTATTTTTTTACAACTAGTAATCATTACACAATGTGTTAGAGTAAATGTTATTAAGCACTCAAATGATCTCCTAATTACACGTTGATTAATTACCACTTGCAGTATCACATCTCTTGTATTATATGTATATATATATATATATATATATATATATATATATATATATATATATATATATATATATATATATATATATATATATATATATATATATATATATATATATATATATATATATATATATATATATATATATATATATATATATATAGACATTTAAGAACTATATTTATATTTATAGACAATGTAGCTTTAACTAATTGAAGACTTAAGACTTAATTAATTTTTTAATGAACATTAATTTACATTGTGGGAGATTGATTAATTTTATGTGACATTTTGCGTGTGTCAAAAATCATAGAAATTAATGCTTTATAGTTTTTAATTAATTGAGTTTGCAGTTTTACTTCTACTGGTTTTATTGACTATGTTTTTTCATGCTTTGTAACGTCCTGACCGTTTAGGAGAAATAGATGGGTTATGCTAGCTTAATAAGTTCCTGCAGGCTAAGGCGAGGAAATTTTTAATAAGGGAACATGATTCGCCTAGGGAAAAACTTTATAATTGTCTAACGAGTGAAAATGTTACTTATATGAGGCTAATGAAAAGTCACTTAATTGTATAAATTGAAAGTCTTCTAAAGTGACTTAATAAAATATTAAAAGGGTAAAATTGCAGCGAAGGTGGCCACTCAATTACAAAAAAGAGAAAAGTGAGGAGATTATCCTCATTCTTTCACTTGTAGTTTTTAGAAAAGGAGATCTTGAAGAGTTTTAGGATAAAATCTTAGGGTTTGAAAAACCTTAGCCTCCATAACTAGCTTCAATGTTGAAACTAGACACCCTAGTTGGTTTCAATAGTGAAATCACTTAGATTTCACCATTTTGCTATCATGGAGTAAAGGAATTGTGGAAGATATTATGGTAAGGAGGTGTCATCAGTTGATTTTATCTTTTGATATTGTTTTCTCTATATATCTATATGCAGGGAGTTTTTATTGGAAAGAAATAACTTCATATGGACCATTTCTCTAGTGATTTGAAAGCAATATATCCCTGAGGAATCGAAGTTGTTATACCTGAGATTTTAATGTTTGATTTTCCTTTATCCAAGTGGTTGAACATTGTGATGGTTTCATGGGTTGAAGTTTTCAAGTGAGGAAGGACGAGTTGTCTTCTACTATAGAGGTTGAGTTCATGTCATTTACCTTCCTCTCTAGGCTCATTATTTTCGGGTCTAATAATAGTGATAAAGAGGGGGTTGAAGTTTTCCATTCAAATGGGATTGTGGGTTGAACATGTTCTCTAGAAAAGGGTTGTGTATACCTGTTCTAAAGGGTCGATTTCACTGTGGTTCAATGTAGAGTTTGGTTGTTCCTCATTTCCATGTTCTCCTTTATTCCGGGTCAATTTTCTGGGTTCAATCAACTAAGGATAGTTGTTGGTATATGCATAGAAAGGTGGTTGGTCAAAGACATTCTAGGTCATATTTCCAACAACAAGGAGCATGAATTTCCTCCTCTGTGTGGTGACTATAGTGGCTAGAAAAAGGGGCAAATCTCTTCTCATCTTGGTGGTTGAATTTAATATCTCGTAAAGGCATATTTTGTGTACAATTAACTCATTTGATACATATACTTGCGAAGGAGACATAAAATATAAATTAGGTTCCTCTTATTATATTTTTATCACTTTATTTATATATGTATGTTAGTTTCCAAATTCTTGTTATGTGGTGTTTATTATTTTTATTGTGAATAGTATAATTTCTGAGTTTTAATAAATGAATATATAATGCATTGAATGCATTGTGAGAATTAAGTGATGGTATGTTATTAAATAAAACAAAAAAACTAAGAAAAACACATATAGCAATGTGCCAACAAAGTGTTTGATAAAAACTCTCATTGGCGAAATCCATTAAAACTCAGAAATTTCAGTGACCTTTTGGGATATTCCTTAGTGGGAATTTTACAGTGGTATCAAAGCATGTTCTTGGATAGTTGTGGGGTATAAGGGCAGGTTATTAGTGATTTAATGATTTGTGAATACCATCCTTACATCACTTACAAAAGACACTACAAAACTAGAGATTCTAGAAATAGAAGAAGAAACCCCTAGTAAGGAAAAAGGGGTAGAAGAGTCACCTAAGAGAGAAGAGCAGGACATGGGGGATAATGAGACTCAAGCATTTAACAGTTTTTTTAGTGCACTAAATGATTTGGCCAAAGGCCAAAAGGATATGGTGGGTTTGATGAAAGGCATATAAAACAAGGGCACTTCTATAGAAAAGGATCTTATAAATGGGGAAGGGTCTAACAATGCAGAGGGCAGTCATGCTCATACTACCACACAGAGCCATTCACACTCATATAGTGGAAAACCTAGACCCAACATGCCTTAGTTTCTACATGAGACAACCGAGGACCAAACATAATAGACAAGTTAGGGGATCCCTTATGCCGATTATTTGGGGGAGTATAGAGCATTGGGACGAGACTTCTAGGTTTTCATGAGTTTCACTTACTTCCTCCACCTTCAGCTAAAAATAAATCCAAAAACAATTTAGAAGGAGTTGAGTAGAATAATGCGCTGCAAAATACTTGGGGAAAGTGACCATCCATTCTTTGATGAGTCATCCAAATGCTCATCTTGTTCATGGGTATAGAATTGGACACATATTTCTAGTTGCATCAGATGATAGAGGAGGAGGCCATTATATTGGCCACATTAAACTTGGATGGCAAAGCCCATGAGTGGTGGTACCATGGGTTGGTGACAATGTGTCACAACAACATCACCTCGTATATTGAGTTAACTTAGAGGTGCATTGAGTGATTTGACTGGAAGGACCTGAAGCTTCATTTCATGGAACTGACCTAGCTCAGACAAACAAGCAGTCTGGAGGCCTACATTTTAGAGTTTTAGAGACTAGCAATTATGGTCACAAATATCTCAGAGGTCGGGTTGGTGATGATATTTGTAAAGGGGTTTCCATAGCCTCTATGTGGTTGGGTTAAGGGATTTGAACCCACCACTCTTCGTGTGGCAATTAACAAGACTAGGGACATGCAAGATGCCGCTTCTAAAAGAAAATTCATTATATACCTTATTTCCTTTAGAAGAGTAAAGAGGAAAACCTTTTAAGAAGGAGTGGATCGGGAAACCAAATACAGATGAGGATACCTAGAAGGATTTGAGAAAGAAGAAGCTATGTTTTAGTTGTCATGAACCTTGGGCACCAGGGCACAGGTGTGCAGATAAGGACAAGGTGGGAAAGGCTCACTATATTGAGGTGTACTCCAAGAGTGACAATGATGATGGAGATGAAGAGTTGGTGCAGGATAGGTACAGGGAAAAATACATCAGACAATTGGGGTGAGACTTCACATGCAGAGGGTAAAGCCCCTATTATTGCATCCATGTCAGGATTCCTAGGGTATCATACCTTCAAAGTCAGAGGGGTTATGCTAGGACACAAGGTAATGGTATTGATCGATAATGGGGCTTCCCATAACTACATAAATGTAGCCATGGTTGAATGGAGAGGGATTCCTACTAAGGCGTTCGACGGTTTTGTGGTTGCCATACCCTGTGGCCATCAAATGGACTACACTAGATACATACCCAAGCTACAACTAACCATGGGGAACCACACAGTGATTGAGGAATTCTTCGTGGTGCATGTGTCGAACACTAATGTGGTGTTAGGATTTTAGTGGCTCTACTACATCGGGAACTATAATACAGATTAGTGGAACATGGAGATGGAATTCAAATATCTAGTAAATGGCAACAAGTTAGTTTTAAGGACCATGCATTAGTATCCACCAAATATAGTATCATCCAACAACATGGAAGCAACATTCATATGGGTTGATATCGAGTGGATGGTTGAGTGTTTTATTATAGACAGCAGACAGGTTAACCATTCACGACAACATCCCAAATGAACATTAGGTATTGCTTCATAAATACCAGAAGTTTTTTTTTTACATTCCTCTAGGTAGACCACTAGACAAGAGCTTTGAGCATGTTATAAAATTAGAGGAGGGTGTACAGGCAGTCATTACTAGCCCCTACTCACATCCCAAGGTTTACAAAGATGAAATTGAGAATGTTGTCAAGGATTTGTTGAGATTGGGTCACATTTGGCCTAGTTCTATACCTTTTTCTTCTTCAGTGGTCATGGCTAAGAATAAGGGTGGTACCTTACAGATATGTATTGATTACCTGGCTCTTAAAAAAAGAAAGATCAAGAACTAATACCCTATCCCTAGGATAGACGAGTTGATGGATGAACTGAGGGGAGCCAAATAATTTTTTAAGATTGATCTTCATTCAGGCTACCATTAGATTCATGTTCGGGAGTAGGACATCACGAAGATAGCTTTCAGGTGCCACTGTCGGAACTATGAGTTCTTGGTTATGCAATTTGGGCTAACCAATGCCCCCAAAACTTTCCAATCATGTATGAACCATGTATTCAATAAAAAGTTGTGGAAGTTATTGTTTGTTTTATTTGATGATATATTGGTTTATAACAAGACTTGGGAGGACCATCTAATGCACTTGGTTGAGGTGTTTGGAATTTTGAGGAGTAGGAACTATATGTTGAGGAGTCCAAGTGCGAGTTTTACATGGAAAAGATGCTCTACTTGGGGTATGTGATTGGGAATGATGGGGTTCGAGTCCATTAGGAGAAAATTCAGGTGGTCATTGAATGGCCTACCCTGAAAAAAATAACTGAACTAAAAACCTTCCTTGGCCTCTGCACTTACTATAGAAATTTTGTCAAGGGGTTCTCGTAGTTAACAGTGCATCTTACAGACCTCACCAAGAAGGGAGATTTCAATTGGTCTAAGAAGGCACAAGATATATTTGAGAATATGAAGAAGGTGATGAGTTTTTTCCCTGTTCTTGCATTACTATATTTCACCCGACCATATGTGCTAGCGTGTGATGCTTCAAGGATCGAGATACGATCAATTTTGATACAAGATCACCACCCCATAGTGTTTGAGAGCCACAAACTCATATATTATGAGTGACATTACTCAATTTATGACAAGGAGATGTTGGCCATCATGTATGCATTGACCAAATTCTAAAAGTGTCTAGTGGGGAATAGGTTCAAGGTAAAAACAAATCATAACATCATAAGATTCCTCATGGAGCATAAGGAGATGAGTGAGAAACGACAAAAGTAGATCAATAAATTGTAGACCTATGACTTCCATATCAATTATGTCCAAGGAAATCACAATGAAATAACAAATGCTCTCTCGAGGATGCGCCCATCCACTCTCTCTCATGAAGATAACAGATGACTGGAAGTCATTTCTTCTTGTAGAATACTCCAAAAACAAGTTTTCCTATGAGATTCTGGAGGGGTTGATACAGGATGGCAGGTATCAGGAAGTGGATGACATCATCTATTATAAGGACTGAATCTATCTTGTACCATAATCATAGCTGAAGGAGAAAATAATGCAAGCAACTCATAGCTCACCTCTGGAAGGACACTCAAGATACCTAAAAACCTAAAGGAAAATCAAGGAGAGGTTCACTTGGAAGAGCCTCAATATGGATGTGTTTAGGTTTGTGAGAAAATGTAGCGTCTTCTGGCACAACAAGAAGAACACACTCGCTCGACGAGGTTGCCACAATCATTCCCTATTCCTGAGCAGGAGTGGGAGAGTATCTCCATGGAATTTATCACTGGGCTACCTCTGGTATAGGGAAAGGAATACACATATGTGGTGGTAGATTGGCTGACGAAGTTTGCACACTTATTTTCCATACCATCTAAATATTCAATGTCACAGGTGGTCAAATTATTCTTTAGCGAGGTATTTTGATTGCATGGGTTACCAAAGACCATAGTGAGTAATAAAAACAATAGATTTATGGGCGGGTTCTAGTAGGAATTATTTAGACTGGTGGGAATTGAGCTAACATCAGGCACTATTTATCACCCATAGACTGATGGTTAGACTAAGATAGTCAACAAGTGGTTGGAGGGTTACCTCCAAAATTATGTATCTAGCCAAAAAAAGGCATGAGTTAAGTGGTTGCATCTTGGGGAACACTACTAAAACACCACTTTCCACATGTCCATTAGTATGAAGCCCTTCAAATCCCTATAGGGATATGGTGCCCCAACACTTGTAGACTAAATATTTATGTGTCCTTAAGGACAACCTGTAAATGGCCCAAAACCAAAAAAAAGTGTACGTAAATAGGTACATGGTGGAGTGAATTTTTGAAGTGGTGCAAATGGTATACCTTCATCTACAACCTCAACAATAGAAATCACTTAATGGGCAGAGAAACTGAAACCCAGGTTCTATGGGCCATACAGAGTCGTGAGGCGAGTGGGAGAAGTGGCCTATGAACTTGCGCTTCCTGAAGGATGTAAAATTCATAATGTCTTTCATGTATCGTGCCTCAAGAAGGCCTTAGGGAAGTAGGTAGTCACCTCCACTAAGCTCCCTCCATTAGATGAGGAAGGAGAGCTAATCCTAGTTCCAAAAGAGATTCTAGAAACAAGGGAGTGGAGGTTGAGGAACAAAATTATGAGAGAGTACTTAGTAAAATGGAAGGATATATCGGTTGAGGACACCACATGGGAAGGAAAATAGGTGCTCAAACATCCAGAGTTGAAGTTTCTTAAGGGCAAGAAAACTCAGGCGGGGAGGATTGTAATGTCCTTGACCACTTAGGAGAAATAGATGGGTTTCGCTAGACTAATAAGTTCCCGTAGGCTAAGGAGGGGAAATTTTAATAAGGGAACATGTTTCGCCGAGGGAAAAATTTATTATTTCCTAAGGGGTGAAAATGGTACATATCCTAGGCTAATGAAAATTCACTTTAATTTTATAAAGTGAAAGTCTACTAAAGTGACATAATAAAATTTTAAAAAGGTAAAATGACAGCAAAAGTGGCCACTCAATTATAAAAAAATAAAAGTGAGGAGCTTCTCCTCACTATTTCACTTTCATTTTTGAGAAAATGAGGTCTTGAAGAGTTTTGGGAGAAAAGCTTAGGGTTTGAGAAACCCTAGTCGCCATAGCTAGCTTCGATGTTGAAACTAGACACCCTTGTTGGTTCCAAGAGTGAAATCACACAGATTTCACCATTTCGCTATCATGGAGTAAATGATTTGTATAAAATATTATGGTAAGGATATGGCCTAATTACACGTCGATTAAGCACTCAAATGATGTATTAATTACATGTTTATTAATTACCACTTGCATTATCACATCTCTTGTATTATCTGTATATACATTTAATAACTATATTAACATTTACAAACTATGTAGATTTTACTAATTGTAGACTTAAGCCTTAATTATTTTTTTAATAAATGTTAATCTACACTACGGGAGATTGATTAATTTTATTTGACATTTTGCGTGTGTCAAAAATAATGGAAATTGATGCTGTGTAGTTTTTAATTAATATGAGTTTACAATTTTACTTCTATTGGTTTTATTGACTATGTTTTTTCATTCTTTGTAATGTCCCTGACTACTTAGGAGAAATAGATGGGTCACACTAGCCTAATAAGTTCCATAGGCTAAAGTAGGGAAAATTTTAATAAAGGCACATGATTCGCCTAGGGAAAAACTTTATAATTTCTTAAGGAGTGAAAATGTTACATATATGAGGCTAATGAAAAGTCACTTTAATTGTATAAAGTGAAAGTCTCATGACTTAATAAAATATTAAAAGGGTAAAATGGCAGCAAAAGTGGCAACTCAATTATAAAAAGAGAAAAGTGAGGAGTTTCTCCTCATTCTTTCACTTGAATTTTTAGGAAAAGGAGTTCTTGAGATTTTTGGGAGAAATTCTTAGGGTTTGAAAAACCTTAGCCACCATAGCTAGCTTCGATGTTGAAACTAGACACCCTATTTGGTTTCAAGAGTGAAATGACTTAGATTTCACCATTTTTCTATCATGGAGTAAAGGAATTGCATAAGATATTTTGGTAAAGAGGTGTCATTAGTTGATTTTATATTCTGATATTATTTTCTCTATATATCTATATGCAGGAAGCATTGGTTGGAAAGAAAGAGCTTCATATGGACCATTTCTCTAGTGATTTGGGAGGCATATATCCTTGAGGAATTGAAGTTGCTATACTTGAACTTTTAATGGCCAATTTTCCTTTATCCAAGTGGTTGAACATTGTGATGGTTTCATGGGTCTAATTTTTCAACTGAGGAAGGACATGTTTTCTTCTACTACAGAGGTTAAGTTCCTGTCATTTACCATGCTAGATGGGCTCATTATTTCTAAGTTGAATAACAATGATAAGGAGGCAATGGAAGTCTACCATTCAAGTGGGATCTTGGGTTGAACATATTCTTCAAAAGGGGGTTGTGTATACCTATTCCAAAGGGTCAATTTCATTGTGGTTTAGTGTTAGATTTTGGTTGTTCCTCATTGCCATATTCTCCTTTATTTTGGGTCGATTTTCTGGGTTAAATAAGCTAATGATAGTTGTTGTTAAATTCACACAAAGGTGGCTGGTCAAAGAAATTTTGGGTCATATTTCCAACAACAATAAGCACGAGTTTCCTCCTCTGTGATGTGACTATAGTCGCTGGAAAAAGGGGCAGATATCTTTTCATCTTGGTGGTCGAACATAATATCTTGTAAAGACACATTTTGTGCACATTGAACTCATTTGATACCTATACCTGCAAAGGAGCCACCAAATATAAATCAAGTTCCTCTTATTCTATTTTTATCACTTTATTTACATATGTATGTCAATTTCCAAATTCTTGGTATGTGGTGTTTATTATTTTTGGTGTGACTAGTAGAAATTTTGATCTTTAATAAATGAATGTGTTGTACTGAGTGCACTCCATGAGAATTAAGTGATGGGATGTTATTCATTCAAAAAAAATTAAGGAAAACAACTATAATAATGTGCTAACAAAATGTTTGACAAAAACTCTCACTAGCGAAATGCATTAAAACTCAGAAATTCCAGTGACCTTTTGGGATATTCCTTAGTGGGAATTTTACATGCTTCATATTAAAGAGTTCATATGTGTGGAAAATAAGTGATGTATGGGATGGAGGTGTGCAGAAGAATTTTGCAAAAGGGGAATGTGTGCAAAGGTGTGAAAGTAGTGGAATAAAGGTTCTCCTGCACATACCCCTCTTGCGCACATCCTTTATTCCACACACTAAAAATATAAAATCTCAAAATTTAAACCTTTGACCTTTTATAAGAAAACACATATTCTGGACCATTAAAATACAAATAATAAAAATCATTTGAATTTTCGAAAGCATATTACAATATCAAAAATTAAAATGGTAATTTCTTTGGTGTGAAGGGGTGTCTATTGAATTACTATTCTGCAGTATAAGATCATAAGACATTGCTTTGGCTTAGATCGGATTTCAATGTATATAAAAATAATTAGTGTTGTGCTTGTTACTCATCGGTCCATGAGAGTAACCAATTAAGGATATGCTTATCACAATTTCAGGAATATGTAGGACAAAGAATTTGGAAGGAATAAATCTTTTAAGTTCATATTGATAACTCGTTGGAACTAAATCCTCTTCCTTCACATGAAACAATCAATTTTATTCCATAATTCGATCATGTGAATGCATTTTGTGTTTCTATATTCTATGGCCTAGTTTTTTTTTTTGAAGAAAAATGTTTTATTTCATGATGACCAAGAATCAAATGTGAGTATGTTTCTTAGTACTCTTAAATGTGAGAATGAAGCAGATTCCCCACTAAAGAAAACAATAATAAAAATATTGTCAAGTTTCATGAAAGTCTATATTTGAGTATGAAAACAGTGAGTTTCCTATCCAATGACTTTACTTATACAATTTAACCTATGTGAGGATAATCAAATAAAATAGATAATTAATGCAGTGACAAATTGTTGCCTCGTATAATTTTCCGGGGCTCTAGAGCAATATATTCATACTTTTGGAACACCTGATGATTATATATAATAGACCTAGTTGAAGGCTATATGTAACCAATTCTTTACAATAACACTTCTATCTTTTACTGATTGGAAGTTTTAATCATAAGAGTTTTATTTGTTGAGTGGGATGAAGATATGTGGAAGAAGTATATGATGGGTGAATATATTTGGAGATGCGGAAGTGTAAAGAAGCACGAACATGTGAAAGGGATATTCACACCTTCTGTAAAACACTTCTTGCATTGGATCTTGATCAAACATGGGAAAAGAAACATGGCATAGAGATGTATGCAACAAGTGTGTGGAGGAGTAAATGCCCACGGATGGTGGTATTTAGATTTCAAATGTTATTTATATATAATAAAAAAAGTGAAAATTGATAGTCTTGCCCATTTTCTAATGTGTATAGGTCTATGTTGCAAGTGCCTCCACTTGAAAAAAGCTTATTAACACTAACATTGGTGAAAGTAAGGGATATGTGCAATAAGGCATGTGTAGAGCAAATGCATCTATGAGTTAAAAAATGAGCGGAGGGGAAAATGTGCATGGACGTGCAAAAGTGGAAGTGACATCAACACCTTTTGCATCTCCAACAAGCTTTTTTGGAATTTAACTAAAAAAAATACTTAGATTTCTTTGATTATTGACCCAACTACATAGAGAGCCTCCTCTGCCTTAGAAAGTGAAAATATTATTGCATTTGTTTCTCAAGTAAGGGATGTGCGCAATAAAACATGTGTCGAGCTAAGGCATAGATGAGTTGAATATTGTCAAACCAAGATTTGTGTAAAATTAAAGTGCATATGTGAACAACATGTATTGTGTGTGTAAAGAAAAAAATGTAAGTTTCATAGCTTTACAAAAAATAAAACCAATATGGAGATAATCAATTTATAATCAAGATATGTAAAAGTGTTGTACATTATGAAAATGTTTAAAACAAATGTGCGAAAGGAAAAATGTGTGCGGAGGTGTAGAACTTGTGCATTTGCAGAAAAAGTACTCTATGGATATAGGTGCACCAAATAAGTGTGCAGAGATGAGAATGTGTGTGGACATGTAGAAGTGAGTATGTGTAGCAAAGGGAAAGAGCTATGTTGCAAATGAATGTGTTGAGCCAAATACTATGTGGAAGAAAGTCATGTGACAAGCTAAAGTCTATGCGAAAATAAATAATGTACACAGGAAAGCATGTGTCGAATTAAAACAATTACCATCATTTGACCCCTTCTGCAATTGCAAAAGCAAATAGGAGATTATCCTTACACCTAATTGGTGCATGTAACACAAACATAGATCAGAAAGTAGTAAATTTGGTTTAAAATAACATTAATTACTTAATTACAAAAATTTAGATCATTTTGATCAATAACAGAGTTTTAGATATAATATAAAGTTCAAAGCATATTCTTGAAAACTTATGCAAAACATTATCTCAAAACTCTTCACAAAATTGGTGAACAATATCAAAATTTGAAAAAGTAATTATTCATTGTGCTTGAGAAGTCTTGAACAATAACCAACAGAGTTAAAGTAACAAGAACTATATCCAGATTAAAATTCCAATTATCAAAGCTATGATTAAAATAAATACCACAGATGGAACATATATCTAAGATACAAAAATATTTTCAAATATTCATTTTCATTCTAATCAATAACAAAACATTAGATATAATATAAAAGATCAAAGCATATCTTCGAAAAATTATGCAAAACATTATCTTGGAAATCTCCACAAAATTGGTGAATTGACTCAAAATTGGAACATAGTAATTAGTCTTTGTGCTTGAGAAGTCTTGAACAGAAACCAACATAGTTACAGTAACAAGAACTATATCCAGATTTAAATTCCAATAATAATTGCTATTATTAAAATAAATACTACAAATGGAATAGATTTATGAGATCCAAAACTGTTGTCGAACATTCATTTTCATTGTGATCAATAATAAAACATTAGATATAATATAAAATATCAAAGCATATCATCAAAAACATATGTTCAATTAATTTTTTTGGCCAATTCCATTGAATTCATATCTATACAAGATCTTATGCAAAACATTATCTCAGAATTCTTCACAAAATTGGTGAACAGACTCAGAATTGGAACAAAGTAATCAAAATTGGAACCAAAATTGAATATAGACTTCACAGCCCCTGATTTATGGTGATCAATATTTTTTTATCCTAAAGGTTGCTTATATTGGTAATGAAAATATTCAGATATCTCAGCCTAATAGCTCATTCACCATATCATTTTGGCATGTTCTTTCTTTAACTATATGCCCCTGCATTATGAAAAATAGCAATAATTGTTCTTTAATAATTTAAGTACACATAATAAATGATTATTTATTTCTAAAACAAAGGTATCTATGGAAACAAAGACATGTGCGGATGGAAGGCATTATGTAATTGAAACTTCCAATTAGATATTAAACCATTTCAAATATTTTTGGTGCAAAGAATAATGTTTGGTGCCTAAAGCACTCATCAAAATATTGATACTTAATCACAAAAGTAAATTCATTTGTCCCAATGGGGACTAGGATTGGGCTCCCATGAACCATAATGTGAAAATGAAAACTTCAAGGAAAAATAAGAAATTGCATCCATGAATTAGCTTACATCATGATAACACAACCAACAAACCTATATAATTAAGCACTAGTAAACAGAAAAATGAATGTTCCAATATTTTTTTTTTTACAGGAATGGTTATGGGATTTCATTAACTGATTGGCTGAGAGCCACAAATTTGGTTACATAAGGAAAGGCAGATTTCTGCATGCCTTTTCAGCAAGAGGAATATAATGCCTACTCTCATCAGGCTCTTCTTTTTACATATAATATAGTGTACTTCTGTTGCTGATTTCCTGAGCTAAAAAATACAAACAAACTGATGCAAAAGGATGCAATAGAACATTACTCTTTAGGGGATTGGATCCCAAAGGATTTCCTTATCTCTGAGAATAGAATCGGCAACTAAATGGACTGCCTTGTTTGCCTCGATATCTACTTCTTTGTTATTTGTTCTCAAAACATGAAAATATTTCAGTTTTAGGGACTTTGCCATGCCTTTGATCCTTGAAATTATCCTTGCTAGTTGCAGGTCCACTGGATTAGAGTTAGTCGCCACTGCTTGGATGATAACCTGGGAATCCCCAAAGACATTTGCCTCCTTGTAGCCCAGCTCTTTGAGGAGTTTGATTCCTTGGAAAAGGGCCATCGATTTAGCTTGAATGCTTGAGGAATGGCCTAATCCCCAAGCAAATCTGTGCGAAGTTGTTTCATCTGGGCTTATGATGAGTCCTCCAGCTCTAGCAACACCTGGATTCCCTTTGGCTGCCCCATCAAAGAAGAGAGGGGGAAGAGTTTGTTTGGACAGCTAGTTTTGGAAATCTACTTCATTTTCACTGACTTGCAATTCTTTGCGAGATGGAGGAGGGCTGATCGATTTTGGAAATTTGAAATTGAGGGCAGTTCCCAGATCTATGTCTTGTTGGCTTAGATTTGAATCATCTCCTTTGTCTTCCAACCACTCAACAAGCTGACTTTTAACTGAGTTGACAACTATTCTGAAGTCTTGTTCCTTATTTTGGAATATCCTTCTGTTCCTTTCCAGCCAGACTTGCCAGCTGATGAATTTTGGCAGAGCACTCCACGTTGTCCTGATTGTTTTATTTTTTGGAAATGAGCCTGGATATCTGGCCATCCAGCCCGCAAACAGTTCCGAAACTGAGGAGGGGAAGGTGAATTTATGCTTCCAGGAAACAAGAAGCTCCTGCCATATGGAAGCTGCGAAATTGCACTCGATCATGAGGTGGAAGGTGGATTTTGAGTTTTCCTTGCAAAGAGTGCATCTAGACGGCCCAAAGATGCCCCTTTTCTGAAGCCTATCTTCAGTTATAATTTTCTGATGGTAGAGAAGCTAGCAGAAGTGGTCAACTTTAGGAATTGAAGGTATTTTCCAAATGCCAACCCAGGGGGCAGGATTGGGAGGCATGTGAGGCCTCTCTAGACATTTAGCATAGCCCTAGGCTACCATGTAACCTGTCCAATTTGAGCCCCAGCCTCTCACGTCCTGCCTGCGTGCATGAATTGGAGCCAGCCCATGCAATTGCGTGGTGAACGTTACCAGATCTGGTCATAAGGCAAGCGGAACTGGGAGCTGTTTCCAACCCGTCCAAACATCACCCTTCCAGATTGAGAGATCCCACAATGTGTTGATGCTAGCCTCTGACATCCAGCGCTGCAACTCTGTCATGCCTCTCAATTCTGCCAGCAGGGGTCTATTCAGGATACTGTCGTTCCAGAGATGGATGCGTCTTCCATTGCCTGGAATCCAGAAGGAATGATTCCTTATCAACGAGCCAGTTCTGCTGATGAACCTGCTGAAAGGAGTTTTGAAATGATTCTTGGGCTGATCCAGGCATCTAAGTCTCGGTCCTCTGAAGTACTTCCTCCACAAAGCAACTTGCACCCAACCTGGATTTGGAGCTATGATTTTCCAAATCAATTTGGCTCCCATGGCTAAGTTTTGAATGCTGAGATCTTTAAAGTTCAGTCCTCCCTCCTGAGTTGGTCTGGTGACTATTTCCCAATTGACTAGAGAAATTCTCTTCTCGTTTTGTTTGCCTCCTTTCCAGAAAAACTTTCTGATTAGTTCCTCCATCTTTTTGATGATTCCCACAGGCGCCAATAAAACCGAGAATTTGAATAACGGAAGGCTGCTGAGCATAGCTTTAATGAGCACCGATTTTCCAGCTATGTTGAGCCAAGAGGATCCCCATGCCTACATTTTTGCTTCGAATTTGTCTAACTGGGGATACCAATCTTTACTCAAGGCCCTCTTGTGGAAGATGGGCAGTCCCAGATATTTAAATGATGACCAAGAAGTTGAGGCTGCAAATCCGAGGCATCTAACAATGGTGCTTGCAGTTGAAGCAGGAATATTCCAACAGTAGATATGGCATTTGCCATTGTTTAATACACTGCCCGAGACCTTACAATAATCTTCCAGAACTTCTTTGAATTTGACTGCTGAATGGGGAGATGCAGCCCCCAACAGTAATGTATCATTCGCGAAGAGGGTGTGATTGATGTTTTTTACCCCTCTTGCAATGCACAAGCCAACAATATCATGATTTTGCTGCTTTTTTTGGAGATAAAAGCTGAGAACAGAAGCCTGTAGGACGAATAGTAGGGGTGAAAGGGGGAACCCCTACCTCAGCCCTCTAGTGGCTTTGAAAAACTCAGCAGCCCTTCCGTTCACCAGGGGGTCAATCCAAGGCTCTGAAATGCAGGCTCTAATCCACTTGATGAAATTTTGCCCGAATCCCAGTTTTTGCAACACCTCAAACAAAAAACTATGTCTAACACGATCAAAAGCATTTGCTAGATCTAATTTAATAACCATACCTTTTTCCTTTCGGTGTAGGCTGGAATGAATCGCCTCTTGAACCAGAACGAAATTGTCCACCAGCTGCCTGCCATGAATAAATCCACCTTGGTTGTCCGGGATGATTTTGGGAAGGATTCTTTTCAACCTGTTAGCTATCACTTTGGTTATCACTTTGTACCCAATATTGCATAAGGAAATTGGGTGAAATCTGCTGAAAGAGTTTGCTCCTTTCTCTTTGGGAATGAGGGCAAGAAAGGCTGAATTTGTGCAGCCTCCAATCTTCTGACAGTCCTGGGATTTCTGAATCATTTTGAAGAACTCCTTCTCAACAATCTGCCAACATGTCTGGAGAAATCTAGGCGTAAAACCGTCTGGTCCTAGAGCTTTATCGGGATCCATTGCGAAAAGTGCCTCCTTGACTTCCTTCTGCGTGATTTTTCCTTCAAGTTCCTGGTTCATTTTGGAGGAGATAAGGCTAGGGACAACATTTAGCAAGGTAACGTTTAGATTAGCTCCTAAATCTTCTCTATACAGCTGCTCAAAGTGCTCTGAGGCTGCCTTTTTTATGCTGGCAAAGTCCTTCAACACGCAGTTGTCTTCTTTTATTTTAGTGATGGAGTTGCGGCCTTTCCTGGCTTGGGCTTGTTTGTGGAAAAAGGAGGAGTTTCTGTCTCCAGATTTGAGCCAAAGGCTCCTGGACTTGAGCCTCCAATATTCTTCTTCTGCCAAACAAGCCTTGTGGAAACTTTGCTGGAGCTTGGCCTCCTTTTCCAACTCATCTTTAGTGATATCCACTGTTTCAAGATGGAGATGCTGAGCACTTTGTATTTTTTTCCTTTCCGCAGTAGGATTGGGCAGGGTCTTAGCCCAATTTTTCAACATGCCTTTAACCTTTCTGAGATTTTCCTCCCAAACGAAAAAGGCGGATCCCTTGACTGGCTCTTTCCAGCAGTCTCTGACCTTTTCCATAAAGTTTGTCTCTTTGATCCAGAGAGAGCTGAATCTAAAAGGTATGGGCCCCAGGTCCTTGGGGGTCAGCAACTCTAGACTGATGGGCTTGTGATCTGAAACGCTGCGGTGAAGAATGTGCATTCTAGCTTCTAATCCAAGAAGTAGGAAGGAGCTTTGGACCAAAAACCTGTCAAGTCTTGCCGCTATGTAACGTGGGCCAACTCTCTTATTTGACCAAGTGAAGTTACCAGTAGTCGGCTTAATGTCTATAAGATCCTAATCTTGCATGAGGTCTTCCGCTAATTCTCTTGTCGGATCCTTGATGATGCTGCCTCCTCTTTTTTCTGACGAGAGGAGGGTGAGGTTGAGGTCTCCGGCTATGATTGTATTCTCCAGCATCTCTAGATCTGCCAAGTCTTTGATGGAGTCCCAGCATAATTTTTTCTCACCTGCATTGTTAGGAGCATATACATTGAATAGGCAAATAATTTCTTTAGATTCTAAGTGCTACATTTTTAAAAACATCCAATGAGTGTTCAGGGGTTCAGAGATTAATGAGAACTTATTAGGATTCCAGAGCAACCCAAGTCCTCCCGATGCTCCACGAGCAGAGATTGCTTGCACTCCATCTTTCTTCCAAAATTTTTTGCTTGCCTGAAGGAAAGCTAAATCCTCCAATATAGTCTCCTGGATGAGAAGGATGTCTGGGGCTTCCAGTCTTATTAAGCTATTCATTGCTTCTTCCTTGGCTTTGGTGCCCATTCCCCTATAGTTCCAAGAGACTATTTTCATCATTTACTTTTGCTGTGATGAGCTCCTTTGGAGCTCTAGGTTTGGATCTTCTTCATCTTTGGGGTTTTTTCTAGGAGTTTCTCTAGCATTGGTTGGCTGCCCTGAAGTTTATCCTTATAAGTTTCATGGTCTCTTTTTTCCTTCGCTGACATGCGTCCTCTTGTAGATCTTCTAGGGGTAGACTGGGATTCACCTATTTCCCCTTCTTCCTCTGATTCCTCGGACTCTTGGGTTTCCTCTTCTTCTTCTGATATCCTCCCTTTGGATCTCTCTGGTACGCTTTTGGGGGGGGAGACTTCCGATGGAGGGATCTCCTTAGGGATTTATGTTTCCTGCGTGTTCACAATTTCAGATCCAAGAATCTCAAATTTGTTTCCTTGACTTTCCATGGATGGTTTCTGAACAGGGCCCGCTTGGGGGGCTTTCGCATTTGTGTTTGCATTCTTCTTGTGTGAAGTTTTGGGACACTTTACCTGATTCCACCCTTCTTCCTACCCTTTTTCTTCCACGCCTTTGGACGGGAAGTCTCTGGCAAAGTGTCTGTAGACATGGCACTTCTGACATTTGAATGACAACTGTTCATAGTCCAATTTTTGTACATGAGTCCATGGACCTACATCTATTTTGATGGATTTTGGTAGTCCGACCTCCAAATCTACCTCCACACAAATTCTGGCACAGTCGTACTGATCTTTGCTGTTGGCCTTGTCTATGAATTTCCCACGATAGTTTCCTATATGTTTCAGTGAGTCCCAGTTCCAGCAGTGGACGGGAAGATTGGGGAGTCTTACACATACCAGGACCACTGTGGGCACATCCATCACCGGATCGAAGTCTGGCGTCCATTTATTTAAATATAGACCTTGAGGGCCCATGAAGTAGGGGCCATTCCTAAAAATGAGATCTTTGTCCTCTTTTGCAGAAAATTCAAATAAGAAATATCCTCTTTCGAGGAAGTAAGAGGTTACCTTGTTTTTTATCAGAGGAGCCCAGTTCCTAGTGACCTAGTTCTTAGTTGATTTCGGGGAAGGCCATAGTCCTGTAAACTGACCGACCAGAGCATGATCGCCAGAGACAAGGCTACCTGAATCATACCTTCAGGTGGAAGGGTGATCTCGGGGATATCTTCAAGTTTTTTCACAAACTTAGCAGCTTCCACGCATTTCTTCTTTGGCAGAGAGGCCAGCAAGGTTCTGAAGGCCTCAGCGGCGGAAGGCGGAGGGAGGGAGGAAGACCCCTTAGGGGGAGTCAACTCCTCGATGAAGAGCAGTAGGTCCAGCTAGCCCGACCGCAGTTTGAAGCAAATCCCTCGGCGAACACGTCCGCAGGGATTGGGACGCACAAAGGGCGGGCACACTCGCAGATTCAGAACGCGCGAAAAGTGGATCTTGCAGGTTGCAGAGCGGGAGGCGAGGTGAAATTTGAATGTTCCAAGATTTAAGAGCACTCACAATATGTGAAAGAATAGACCATGATCCGAACATAAACAAGAATGTAAAAACTTACAGATATAATCATAAGCACATAGATGCAATAGAAAAACACTTCATTTAATTAATAGAAAAATATTGAACTATGCTTACAAACAGAATGGAAATAAGATAGCTCGGGCAATGGTAGCTTATCTCTGAGAAGAGATGTGGCGGATACATGCCTCTAAACTGTGTTACAATGAGGCTCAAGGGCCTATTTATTATTGGAAAACATGATAAAACCCTATACAACCAAAACCCTAACCCCAGGAGATGTAACACCAAGAGTTTGTGGGCCCTGTTGAGGTTAGTTAGGCAGCCAACTTCCTGGGGTCGTAACTTGGTCATATTATCTCTGTTTGGCGCATATGATACCTTGTTGGAAAGGTATATTTAACTACTACATGTTTATCAACAAGCCCACTACGACAATGGACTTGCCACAAACGCTAGAAAAACACCGTTTAGGGGGTCAAAACTGCTCCAGAAGTTCAGGACCCAAAAAACAATTAAAAATAGTAAACGCTGAAATGAACAAGGAAACAGATGAAACTGACTTGGGGGGTCTAGGTGGAATAGGTGGGTGGCCATCAATATCCACATGGGTCGTTTCTCCCCCCTTAGGAAGAAATGGTCCCAATTATGTGCATAGCCTCCATGAGGTGAGGAAATTTATGTTGAACCTGATCCCTAGTGAACCACTTGCCCTGGTGAAGGAGTTGGCCTACTTTGACAACTCAACATAGATGTATCCTCTATTGCCGAGTGTTCTTAATATGTGTTTCCATGAGCTGATCATTTGTGGCTTGTTCCATGCAGTCCGGGTTGATCTCTATTGGTGTGATTTGTTCTGCAATGTCAGATGTGTCCAACAATGGTCAAAAGTATGGCCGAAGGTAGTTTACATTGAACATTGGGTGCAGACCAAGGAACGGTGGGATGCTGGTCTCGAAGGCATTGTCACCGACGACCTTGGTGATGGTGTATGGCCCATATCGGAACGAGTGAATCTTGCGGTGGGGTCCAGCAAGGCATTCCTTCTGCAAATGTAGCCAAACTTTGTCACCCACCTAGAACTTTTGCCACACTCGATGTTGATCATGGCACCACTTGTACTTAGCATTGGCTCTATCCAATATATCATGGACCTGCTGGCGGATGTGTTGAATGCGCTCAATGAAGTTGTTAGCCCTTTTAGCTTCAGACCGAATGTGAGCTGAATCTACCTGAGTGGTTGCAAATGGTATGGCCACATCAATGGGGCATAATGGCTGAAATCCCAACCCTACCTGAAAGGGGCTGTGGCATGTTGAGTCATGGAGAGCTCTATTGTAGCTGTGTGGGACATAGGGGAGACTTTCATCCCACGTGCATGGATGCTTCGAGCTGTGCATGTGCAGAATGTGTATAATCATCCTGTTGACAACCTTTGTTTGGCCATCAGTTTGGGGATGGAAAGTCCTAGACTTAATAAGTTTTGTATCTAGCATCGACTAGAGACTTGACCAAAATGCACTTAAGAATTTGTTGTCCCAATCTGAGATAATGGATTGTGGGTTCCCAAAGTGTACCAACACTCACTCAAAGAAGAGCTTAGGAATAGCCTCTAATGTGATATTCTTCTTGCAGGCCGCCATGATGGCCATCTTAGAGAATCTATCGATGACAACGAAAATGCAATCATTTTCATGCTTAGTAGAAGGAAGGCCCGACATGTAATCCATGGAGAAAGATTCCCAAGGCCGGCCAGGAGTAGGTACAGGAGTATATAGGCCTTTCTTCTCAATAGTTAGTTTGGCAATGGCACAGGCGGTGCAAGATCTAATGTACTTCCCAACATCTTGACAATGTTTCGACGAATAAAAATACTTCTGTAATGCTGCCATTGTTTTCTCTACTCCGAAATTTCCAGTGACCTGACCGTAGTATGCCTCCCAAATCATCTTGGCACGCTCACTTGAAGGAACACAAATGTGTCCCTGGTGGCATAAAAGTGCATCCTGAAGGTGAACATTTAGAACTTGCTTCCCTTCCAGGAGTTTTTGATATATGTGTCGAATTTTGAATCTCTCTTGTAAAGATGTGACCACCCCGATGCCTCATGCCCATAGGAGTCGAGAATAGTGGTCAGCGCCATGAATAGTGGTCGGCTAAGGCAATCAACGACATTATTGGTGCTTCCCTTCTTATACTTAACATTCAAATGGAACTGTTGCAGATAGGTGGAACATTTATGATGGTAACCATTCTGCAGCTTCCCTTGTGTCTATATGAACTGTAGAGGTTGGTGGTCTGTGTGGATGATTGTTTCCTTCCCCATAATGTAATGCTTCCATTGATGGCAGGTCTGCACAATGGAATACATTTCTTTGTCATAAGTGGGGTACTTTTGAATTGTGTCTGAAAGTGTCTCACTGTGGTAAGCCACTGGATGCCCATGCTGAGTAAGAACCACACTAATAGCATAGTCGAAGGCATCTGTCTCAATCTCAAATGATTGTTGCGGGTCTGGTAATGTGAGCACCGGTGCAGAAAAGAGGTGATTATTCAACTCAAAGAATGCTTGTTGTTGGGTTTATGACCAAAACAACTTTGCTTTCGTGCTTTCGCTCCACCCTTGGTGACTTAACTTAAAGGCTAAGTGATATGAAAGAACCCCAAAACAAACCTACAGTAGAAATTGGCAAGACCCAAAAAACTGCGGAGCTCTGTTAGAGTGGTTGGGGTTGGCCAATCCCGAATGACTTGTATCTTGGATGGGTCTACATGTACACCCTACTCATCAATGATGTGCCCCAAATATTCAACTTGGGTTAGGCTAAAGGTGCATTTCTCCAAGTTAGCACATAGATTGTGTTGTCGCAGGGTTTGAAGGACCTGACGAATATGGTGGAGGTGCTCTTCCCAGCTTTGGCTGAAGATCAAGATGTCATATAAATACACCAACATGAATTCTTTGGTGAAGGGTTGCAAGATGCCATCCATCAGTCTCATGAAGGTTTCAGGGGTGTTCGTCAATCCGTACGACATGACCAACCATTTGAAAAGGCCCTCCTTGGATTTGAAGGCAGTCTTCCACACATCGGAGGGTTCGATAGGCACTTGGTAATACCCTAACTTCAATTCAATCTTGTTGAAATATTTGGCGCCCTTGAGCTGGTCCAAAAGGTCATCAATCTATAGGATTAAGTACCTATTGTAGACAGTGATCTTCTCCAGTGCCCGATAGTCAATACAAAGCCTCCAGGTCCCATCCTTCTTCTGTACCAATATAATTGGGCTCCCACCAGGTGGTGAGCTTGGCCTGATGTGCCCTTTCTGGACATCTCATCGTTCTCTAGAATAGGGCATCAATAGATTGGTCCATTGGGCAGCGATGTGCCCGGGGTTAGATCGATTGAGTGTTTGACTTAAAAGTGCAGAGGTACCCCTGTGGGTGAGGGGAAAATATCTCTGTACTCCTCCACGAACTTTTCCATATGCTGCTGTTGTGCAGAGGAACCTTGCCTAGAAGTCGTGGCCACAACCTCCTTCTTGCCCTAGGGGTGAAATCATAAGGAAAACAAATTTCCTGGTATAGGAAATGATCTTACTGCATTTCTTTGTAGTGATCAAAGAGATGGAGGTAGGCAGGGCTACCTCTGGTATCCTATACAACTTATTATCCAAAGTAATAATCACAGAGAGATTTCTAGACTCATATACAACATGTCACTTCCACAAGTATGGTTGTCCTAATAATACATCACAAACTTCAAGAGGAGCAACGTCACACAATACCTCATCTGTGAAGGGCTTGATGTTGTAGGGAAGGTGACACTGATGGCTGACACGAATATCTCGTCCTTGGTAAATCCACCCGATGGTGTATGACTGTGGATGTGTTGTAGTCTTTAGGCCCATTCACTTCACGACCTCTGCTGAAATGTGGTACTTTTGGCTCCCGTTGTCGACAATGAACTGCAACAGAGAACCCTTCACCCACATCTATGAGTGGAAGAGGCGTTCCCCCTCCTCTGGATCTCTAGGCTCAATCTTCTGGATCTTGGTGGTGGCCACGATGGCACTAGGCTCCGCATCAATGATCTGCTTCCCTTTGCCAGTTCCCTTATCGGGTTTTGATTCATAGTCGGAACCTGTGTCTGATTTGGAAGCCTTCAGCTCGAATACCAGTGACTACTTGGCCCGACACTCACTTGTATTGTGAGTGGAGCTCTTATGGAACTCACACCATTTTCCCGTGTCCTTCTTTGCCTTCATGGTGTTGTTCTTTGCTTGCGGCTTCGGTGGGCTGTTCTGGGAAGCCCCACCTTAGCTTAGTCCTTTGTTTTGTGGTTTGGGGGCACCTTTTCCTTGCTTTGGATTCACATATCCAAAGTTCCACTTCTTCTGTTTAAACTTCTTCTCAATCTTGACAGTGTACCAATACGCCGTGATGAGCGAGGAAATGTCCAGGAACTCCATCTCGTCCTGGATGTACTTGTGTAGACAACCACAGTACTTGAGCACCAAATGCCACTCAGTATCCTTGATACCCAGATTCGTGCGAAGGGTATGGAAAATATTTGTGAACTCTAGCACATCTTGGTCCCTTCCCTGCTGTAGTGTGGTCCAATTTATGTATTTGTCTTCATAGCTCCTGGCAGGGTAATATTGTTCCTTGATGGCATCTCTAAAAGAATTCGAAGTGGGTGCAACTGAAAAAAACAAGTGTTCACTCTCATCCTTTTGTTCATAGTAGGTTTTCCACCAGTCCTTGACATGTGGGGTGGTTTTGAGAAGTGAAAAAGTAATATTTTCCCGATTGGAAAAGTCATGAACTGAAAAATATCCTTCAAATAGATTTAACCGTTAATCTACGATGTCTACATCTATCACGCCTTCAAATATGGGAATATCGAAGTTAACTTGTACCTTAATAGGAGTAGCGCCTCCAGAGTGGCTGCTGGATGAAGATGCATCACCTATGGGTAGCCGTCAAAGGATTTGGGAAAAGTTATCCATCATCGCGTCCCTCTATCGCTCGAGGGCTTCTTTGAGCAACATTTTGAAAGGATATCCTACCCCCTCGTCTTTGTTTTTTTCTGCCATGGGATGTTGTTGGGTTTTGCTAGGCTAATCTTGCAATGGTTCAACAAAATCAAGCCCTAACACCTTATACCCTGACCTCGTTATGGACATGCAAAGAAAAATAGAGAAAGAGAAAACTACTTTGATACCATTGATCTGAACTTAAACAAGAATGCAACAACTTACAGATATAATCATAAACATAGAGATGCAGTGGAAAAACATGTTATTTCATTAATAGAAAAATACTAAACTATGCTTACAAATAGAATGGAAATAAGATAGCTCGGGCGATGGTAGCTTATCTCTAAGAAGAGATGTGGTAGCTACATGCCTCTAAATTTTGTTACAATGAGGCTCAAGGGCCTATTTATTATTGGAAAACATGGGAAAATCCTAAACAACCAAAACCCTAACCCCAAGAGAAGTAACACCAAGAGTTTGTGGGCCCCGTTGGGGTTAGTTGGGCAGCCAACTTCCCGGGGTCGTAACTTGGTCATATTATCTCTGTTTGGAACGTACAATACCTTGTTGGAAAGGTCTCTTTGAGTATTAGAGGTTTTGTTGCAAGCCCTTGCCTATGATTACAGGCCTTTCGCGGACCCCAAAAGAACTTTGTTTAAGGGGGTCAAAACTGCTCTGAAAGTTCAGGACTCGAAAAACTGCTAAAAATAGTAAATGCTGAAATGAACAAGGAAAGAGATGAAACTGATTGGGGGGTCAAGGTGGAATAGGCAAATGGCCACCAATATCCACCTGGATTAGACCATGATACGATTTGTTTGTTAGTTGTCTTTTGGATTCATGATTTCTTGAAGAATTTTTCCACCATAACTAGAACTTGTAAGCTATGATAAGTTAATTACTTGAGATAGTTGAGGAAGGCTTATGAGTCTGATTAAAACTTGATGGCCAATTTAGAAATAGTGAGGATCCTTGAGCCTTAGTCTAGGAGCACATAGGGACCTTGCAATGCTTTATCCTATTGAGGTGACTCTTTGGGAAAAGTTTCAACTTGAGTTTCTTTGCAATTTTTAGGTTTTCAAAGGCAGTGTAGTGCCTCTTAAGCCTCTGTCTAGTGCTATAGCACCCCAATGATCCTCATCCAAAAGATATTATCTTAGTCTTTTCCTTGCAACTAGGTTTTTAACCTCCCATATTTTGTGTATTTCCATCTTTGACCCCAAGGCGGTGCTACAGTGCCCCTTTGATGCTCAAGGTAGTGTTATATCCCTAGGAAAATCTATTTCTTAAGTCTTTCTCTCAAATTTTTTCCTTGTCAAACTATGATTTGAATCTTGGGGGTTAAGATACATGAGGCTTGAATGTCAAGAGAGGAGGAGAGAAAGTAGATAGATATACCATGAAACTAATCACAAGAACATTGCTAAAAATGCAAGAATTCACTACATCACAAAAATATAAAGAGAGATATAGAGAGAATTAGACAAGGAGTATTAAGAAGAGCCATTACATGCAATGAGGCTGATTTTGGGATCTCTCCTTCTTGACCTTTGATATCTTCATATTTCCTTCTTATAAGGTGTCTTATTGATAAATTCAACTTTAATTAGGTTTTACTATGTCGGCTACATATCTATTAAGTTCTATTTTACATAAAAATATGATTATATGATTTATACATAAGAACTTAGTATGTAATTACCCTTTAGAAAATGGTGGACCCCATCATTCACCCATGCGAAAAAAGAGAGGAACCCCATTGTGTTTAATGTACCATCATGATTAAATATGCTATGAGCCAATGAAGAGAAGGGTTTGTGTGGTTAACCCATAATCTTGGATTTGTAAATGATCCATAACCATCATGATTACGTTGTGCCAAGTGCCAATGAAGAGAAGGGTTTTGTGTGGTTAACTGATAACCATGGGTTTGTGGATGACCCATAACTAAATTGGCAATGGAAAGCTTGGAGATGTTAGACCAAATATCACATTGATATGGGGTGTGAAACAGTGTGCTAGAAATTTCACCATTTCAAAACTTTTCATAGATAAATCATTATGTACCAATGACTCATAACCATTTCAAACATATCAATAAATAAAACAATGCATCATGAAGCTATCATTATATCAATAAGACATCAAGAAGCCATTACACAACATAAGAGGACACAAGCTTTTTCATGGAAAATCGTACGGGAGAAAACCACAAATTATTTTTTTCGTCTTCTTCAATTTGTTACATAGATTTGCAGGCACTGACTAGTTGGAGGTTCCCATCCCAAAAATATGCAAGTTTCTAATTGCAGTAGGATATGACCTTATTAAGGCAACAACCTCAAAAATATGTAAGTAACAACTCATTATAGGCTAGAACCTGATTGAGGCACCAACCTTGATGATGAGTAAGCTTTTATTTGCTCTTGGCACCAACCTAATTGAGACACCAATCTCGATTATGAGCAAGCTCCTACTTGCTCTAGGATGCAACCTCAATAGAGGAACACACCTCCTTCTTCAACTTCTCGTGGACTTATTTTGAAAATATTTCAAACTAGATACACCTGATCTTCAATCCATAGAAATATTTAAACTAAACAAACTATTGTTCTCATACTATTGTCAAACCTTGTCACCTCGCCAAAACTCTGCCTCAACCTGCTCATCAATATAGTCACATAAAATCCTTCTCATAACTTGTTCTTTCCATAAACCCAAAACCAACTACAACCTACTCATAAGTTCCCAAAATATATATCATTGATTGTAGTCATAAAAAACATATCAACAAGGCTTTTCATTCCTTTAGAAATGTTCACTTCTTAACCTTGATCACCGTGCTTCTTTCAAAATCCAAATTAGCTAAAAAATGAGCCCAGAAATCCCTAAAAACCATATAAAACCATATAATAAATTAAATTTTCTACAAATAGACCCTTTTAGGGCACATTCCACGAAATTCCCAATTTTTGACAATTGGTTCTACAAAATGCACAATTCCAAACATAACAATTCAACAAAATGATATTTTTGAGGAAGAATAAAGAATTAATCTGACAATCGTCGAGGCTCGAACCTAGGTCTTGGCCAAACACCACAAAATCTCTACTAATTGAGTTATACAATGAGCCTTGTTACACAATTTTTTTGAATTCCTTTTGTATTGACTTCAAAAGGAAAGAACTAGGGAATTTGACCTTATATGTGCATGCACAGATAATGTGCCTAGGAAGGTCAACCGACCCTTGTATCAATGGGAACCCCTCCAAGTTTCAATTAACTATAGAGTACAAAGTCTACGTGCACATGTGACATGACTTGTACACCTCGTGTCAACTCATGCCACGTCACATGGAACTAGAACCACAACGTTTTGATTACATGTGTCTAGCCTCTACTTTATACACACACACACACACACACATGTGACTTAACCTGCACACCTCATATATATATATATATATATATATATATCTATATATATATATATATATATATATATATATATATATATATATAACCTCCTCCAACCATAACAATTGTACTTTGGATTTTGGACTATGGTATCCAAAGAACACAAATCTAACTATTCAAGCTTATATTGATGCAAACTGGGTTGGAAGCATTACTGATAAGAAAAGTACCAATGACTGAGCTTTCATTTCAGGAAAATGCTTAGTTTCTTGGCTTAGCAAGAAACAATGCTCTATTTCTTTCTCTATCTCTAAAGCATAAAATATATTGCAGTTGTAACATGTTGTACACAATTGCTATGGATGATTCAAAATCTACAGGACATTCAAGTAGACTACCCTCAACCTTTCTTTATCATCTATGATAACACTAGTGCCATTAGTATATCCAAGAACCTTATAATGCATTCCAATACAAAGCAAATCCCCATTGAATATCATTTTCTCAAAGAAAAATCCATGGACCATGAGGGGAATTTAGAATATGTCCCTACATATGATAAAATTTCATATATATATATATTAAACCTCTTTTCCTAGAATCCTTTGACTATATTAGACAGTTATTGGGGATGATCTCTTCTTCTTCTCTTTCATAATCAAATCATGGGGAGTTTTAGATGCACAGACTCAGGGGATTTCTCTTTCAAGTGCATTGTTTCAGGAGGATCCTTGACCACTAATTATTTGTCGTTAATGTCAAAGGGGGAGAAAAAGCAGGTTTCACATTAGCTAATAATAGTGTTTCCATCAATGCCAAAGGGGGGTATTGTTGGAAACATGTTGTTGGTATTCATGTCAACAATTGAATCAACTTTGTGATGGGAATTGACATTAAAAATTATGGGTAAATGTGCATGGTTTGATAATTTTTTGAGGTTTAGTTGGTTCTATAGGTCCTTGGCATGATGTTTGTAGAAGATTTGATGTAAGTCTTCTAGATCTAGGAGGATAAATTTTAGTTTTTCCCACATTAAGGCAACACATGTTGGTTCAACAATAGAAATCAAAATCCATAGCTCGTATTTCCAATGGTAATTTGGTGTTCGTAACCCAGATTACCAATGGGTAATCCATGTATACGTCATATATCTTTCAAAAACAAAACCATAGGCCTTCCTAGGAAATTACCCACATTTAACTGATTTTATTTGGTCCTCTTAATGGTTGGATGTCGGCTCATACTACCATCAATTCTTACCTTGGTTTTTCCCAATGGTAATCAATGGGCTGATGTGACTTTGTCATAGAGCAATGGATATATATTCACAATGCAAATTGACATTTGGATCAATCGAGCAATATGAATAGTTTTTCTTCATTTAGTTTTTTGTTATGGCCCAGACATATGACAACGCGGAGATATGATGTGATGAATTGTTTATTCTATGTTGTAGAATAGGTGTGATGAAAGCAAGCAAGCTTGTTTTTCTACAAATGTGATGAATATGTGGTTGAATTGCTCATTTTGTTCTAGCATAGGCATAAGAGATCGAGTTCTATTGTGATATGAATCTATGTTGATGTGATTGTGGATCTGGGTGGATTGATCTGTCTTCAAACCTAATGCATGCAACCCTAGTGATTGAGACCATGGTAAATTAAATGTGCTTTATGTGTAATTTTTTTGACACACGTTTTGGATTTGTGTCATAATTTGGCCTTACGAGGGCATAATTATATACTCAGTTGCATAGTAGTGATGATTGTGTGGGATCAATGTGCATATGGAGATCAGTTCCTCAAATATTTAGCAATAACATATATGGTTTATTCTTAGGATTATTCCCTTCATTTTAAATTTGTGTTAGTGGATATGCATTAATCTAATTTATTTCAGTGTAAACACATGATGTTTTTGAAGAATCGAATCTATGTCGGTTAAGGTACGTTGAAGATAATATTCATTTTATTTGAGTTGTTGTGCAAAGGTAGTGTGTTGTTTGATACTAGCACAACATATCTCTTGATTAGTTTTGGTTCTGGAACACCATTTTAGTGAATGTGGTCTTGGATAGCACTCTTGTGTCTTTTCATCATTTAATGCACACAGAGGTGTTGGTGTATTCTAAGAAGTTACTTTTCTTCTTTATCCTCGAAAGGAAATTTTCTGATTAAAATGATGTTAATTGTTATCGTTTGAAGCATTCAAAGGAATACAGTTTAATTCCCAGTGTTTGAAGGTAATATCAAGCACTTGGTTTGGTGAAGAGACCAAGTGTATGGTAATTAAGTGTGAATTAGTATTGAACCTATGTAATAACCCTTGCTCTGTTCTAAGTGACTTCAGAGTGGTTAACTTCTCATGGACACTTCAATTTGTCTAATAGTGATTTATATGACCTTTAATCTGGTGAATGGATGAGTACATGTGCATATGATTCGATTGGGTCTAGTGATCAATTGGGAAATCCTGAGTACATTATGGTGCGATGAATCAAATTGTGGGCTCCATTGATGGGGTTGTGGCCTAAATTTATTTTTCTTGGTTTACATTTGTCGTAGATAATTTGTATTTTTGTTTAGAGGGTATGTATGTTGTTATGAGCCTTATATATGTTGGTGGTGTTGTAGCGTTGAGCACTATTGATTCTTATATTCCTAGGTTGGGTATTTATGAAGGCTTAGTTGTAGAGTATATGTGTTGTTGAGAGCTCTATAGCTCATATTTTTGCTGATACACAATTGTACAGGTTAGATGGCACTTAGAGTCACAAACAACATGTACATGTGTATAACTTTATGCTAGAAACATCATAAATCCAAAAAATCAAAAGCATTTCCAAAGGTTCATTTAAAAAATCAAACTGCGTGGGTGCACCAAATACAACTTTTACCATAACCCCACGGTTATTTCTTCAATAGTCGTACCGATTTTCCAAAGTGCCAATTCAACAATCCATGGACCAAATTACATTAAAAGGGTCATTTCCTCTAACTATACAAGGTTGGCTCATCATTTTTTAGCCTCACTAGTGTTCATTTGGAAATATGCAGTCCCCAAAGGAATCCTCATGTCCTTCTCCAAGTCTCTATCTCATTAATGAGCTAAGGGGGAGGTATGAACTAGTTCAAAATATATAAATGTAAGGGGTAAGAGAGCCAAGAAGTAGAATAAATTAGTGCATTGTTATGCTGCCAAAATATTTCCCAAGAAATTAGCATTTCATTGCAAGGAAGGACTCCATAATTTTGAGAGTTTTTCCACATTCTTCTTTGAGAGAGAGAGAGAGAGAGGTTCTTGCAAAAGGATGGGAGAAAGAAAATCCTTGTTGAGAGCAAGAGAGAACCATTTCTCATCTTGGTTCTCTCCAAGTGTCTTCAATACTCATATTGTATCTCTACACCAGTAGCTAATAAAGAGGAGTTTTTCCCCATATTCTCTTTGCCTAGTTTGTTTCTCTTTTGAATCTTGTTTGCTTTCAGAGTTCTATTATAATTCATATGCTTTATTTCTCCATTACTAACTCAACATTTGTATTCCATGCATGACTTCTAACACTTTCTTTCTATGGGCTTATTTGTAGGTAACAACCATCCTGCAGTAAGAAGTGGAATTTTGGGACACATTGCTCTAAATTCCATACCATATAATGGAAACTCCACTATTGTTTCTCTAATCGTGTTGGTTATTTGTAGGCTATTTTTCTCTGTCATTTCCATTGGCTTTGTTGTTCCAACACTTTGTGTAGGTTTACAGGCTGCCCTCAGGCCTTGCAATGACTGAATTCTACTATGTTCCTTTTCTTGGGCCACCCTTGTAGTTATCGAAGAAACAACTGCAACTACCAGCATGATTGTGCAAACATAACCCGTGCACATTACAGAAAACAATTTTTTTTATTGTAATTTCCTTTTTTCCTGAGTGGCGGTAAACCTTTAGTGAACTACCTTCATTACTACAAATTTTATGCATGTCAAATAACTTTTATTTTTTCTTTACTAAACCATTATATCATAATTTTGCTTATCTTTTTTCTTTAAATTTGTAAGTTGGGACTAGGAGTGGTGTTATTAAGAAAGAGAGAATGCCCTTTAATAGGTTCCCCATATGGCAACATTTTGTTTACCAAATAACCATTTTTTACTAGAAATCTTACCTTTTTTTTCTTGGACCATGTCTTATTTTTCCATTTATTATTACAAGTATATGTGTTTATTTGTTTAGTACCTTGTCTCTTTTGTTTGAAATTAAACAACTAGAAGGTTGATTGGAAGGAATATAGCATGGTTTGCAATAAGTGAGGTTCAGGCTACTAATTAAATGTTAAGTGCTTGTCTACAGGACAATATTTGGCTTGGTCATATCTCTACAGGGTAATGTTTATGCCCTTTTTGCATGTTGCCACTTTGACCAAGTCTACAAGTCGTTCATGGATACAGTCATATGCCAGGTGGACATGTTCATGGATATAGTTTTATGTCAGGTGGACATGAATGGTGATGCCAAAAGGAACGAGTCCAATTCTAAATGCATGAAGACAATATGTTTTTTTATCTCTGAGGATTTTGGTACGTTGGCTCGACCACCCAAGCACATGAAGACTCCCTGCACAGGATTGATTATATTTTTAAAATTTTGTTGTTTAAAGATAAACAAGGTATCTCTGAGATTCTGATCAGCAACGAGCATTTTTGGGTTGTTATGACCATAGTATTAAATGCAGTGACAATTGAGATGTCAGCTCCTGGAAGCTCATGGGATCACAAGATGAGAAACTTAATCAAGTGTCGAATTCAACTCTAGAGACACATGAATATTTTCCAACAAATCATATCCATTAGAGGAAAAACATTGAAGAATTAGTTTGAGCCGTGCCCGTATTTGATATGCGACTGTAACAAATTTCTATTTTCATTTTGACTCGGTTCGCACGTCGAACATATTCTTAGTGTGTGTCTAATTTAAGAACTTATAAACTCTTATATGGGGTGAAGCGTTTAGAGTTCAGAACAACGTTGTTATTTTTTTTTTTTTTATCTTTGTGCTTATAATATCGAACTTTTGTTTGTGTGATTGGTGGGAGTTACAATTGTTGGTTTGTGCTCTAGTATGTGTTTAGAGGCTCGTATATACATCTTTGTGTTGAATAGTTAAAAAGTTTGTAGGTATAGACCAAGCCTTGAGTTGGGCCCACTCAAGGGTCAGTGTAGTGCCATAGTTTATTTTGTTTTTTTTAATGCATACTGAATAACATCGTTTATTTTTATATGCAAATAGGATTGTTTAGAATAATGTTTTGAGTTTAAATATGTATACTTTGTTATGGGCTACAATAGTTGATGCTTAGTTTTATCTTCATTTTTTTTAAGTTATGCAAAGTTCTTTTAGAATGGTTTTATTTTAATTATTCTAAAGGGATTGGTATTAGTTTCATTTAAAAAGGTATAAATAATTAATTATTACAAAATTTAAAAATTTAAAATAAGAATACTATCTTGTTAACCTTTGGTAATTTGAGCTTACTTATGTGATCTTGGGTAACTAAAGGGCCATTTAGCTTAATTGAGTTAATAGGTAGAAACTTTTTATGAGACATCCATGCCCATGCATCTATTTTAGATCATTATAATAAGTGAGAAACCTTTCCTTCTATGTATATAACACTAAGTGCCTCATAAGCCTACTAGCCCCTGCCAATAATTAAATTGACAATGTCCTTTAATAATATTAGAATAAACAAAAACATTGTCATTTATGGTGCCATTGTCGGGGAGGTGCTCAAGGAGTCAAGATTTCTCACATAGATAGTACAAGGGATGTTAGGGCTAGAAGAAACCAAAGGGGTCATTATTACCCCTTTAAATAACCTAGATTCCCTTTATCTTTTGCGCTATATTATGATATATTCATTTGAAACAACATAGGTAGGAAAAAGAAAAACTCCCTTAAAACCCAAACACGCAGCGTGTTAGGAACCACTTACATTAACAAGCTGACAAGAAAAAAGGGAGATCCTTTGAAGGTCAATTTCACTCAAAATAGTGTGGTAGGGAAACCGCCAAAAGGAATACCTAAGAGGGAGGAGACTACAATTAGGGAAGAACCAAAATGTTTTCAAGGGTCTAATAAACCTAATACCTAGAGTCTCAAAGAGGGAAAAGATGGTCGATGAAGAAGTTAGTGGGCCTAAGAAACAAGGGCTCGTTACTTTTAAATTCCCTATCCAAGACCCTGATGTTGTGGTCCAAATGAAAAATATCCCTCTCTTGGTCCTTTCAAGCCTCTCTAAGGAAGATCTCGATACTTTCCTACTTGAGTTTGCAATTCTTTGTTGAAGTTATGATTACTCTACAGATGCTCAAAAGTTTAAACTATTCCCTCCAACATTAAAAGACATGACTCTTCATTGGTTTATGGGATTAAGGGGATCCTATATACAATTTTGGGATGATATGAAAACAAAAATTAAACAAATACCAAGGGTATTGTAAGCTCAAGGATATCAAAGGAGAAATGTTTAAAATGTCTCAAATTGATGACGAGAGTCTGGAAGACTATATAGAAAGATTTCAATATACCCTACAAAGAATAAAGAGAAGTACTTTGGATCCATAAACCTTACATATTATTTTTCTTAAAGGAATACAAGGAGATTGATTAGAAAATTTAAACTTAATGGGGGTTGGAGATGTTTCCCAATTATCTTATGAAGACATTTGTAACTTATGTAAATGGTATTCTAGAGGAAGTAAAAAATATGGGAAAAAATATTGAGATATAATGTCCTGAATTGGTAGGTCAAGTGGGGTAGGAGTAACTAAGGCTGAACTCAGGTATTTATTAGATATTATCAACACTGATATTCTCAACTCAGTCAGTTCACAACTAGATACCCTGCATATCAAAAGAAAGAAAGAGGAAGATGAATCAACCCTAACCGTATTTTATTCCAAATGTTGGAAGAAACACCCACTTAGGGAATGCCATTTGAATAATGTGGAAATGTATAGAATTTGTGAACAACAACATTCCATTTAGGAGTGTCCCTCATTTCCAGGACTCAAAACCATGTTTGAAGAATTTGATGTGGAAAATGAATAGATTTGTTTTGTGACTTAGAAGAAACCATGGCCTCCTCAAACATTTGGACCGAAAACTCTCGATCCTTCCCAAAACTTCACTCCCTGCTTTGTTTGGTTCTCTTTGATGCCTTGGTCACAATGCCCCCCTCAAGTATAGCGTCAAGGGTAGGCCCCAAGTTGGAGAGGACACCCCTATTTTGTGAATATGATACATGGAAAATTTTAGGGGCTAATATTTGCAGGTGGGCTAATTTTACATGACTTTTCAAAAAAAAAGATTTTCCAACTTCCATTTTTCTGAAAATGATTCGCCCAAATTTTACAATGTAAAATTATTTTACCTTAAAAATCATCAACATTATATAGAGAATATATATAAAAACATTATAAATTTTAATCATTTTACAAATATATCAATAAACATTTTATAGTTTGTGTATTAGGGACTAGTGAGATTCGCCAATGTTTTTAAACTCCACGAAAATTTTCCATCCTTAAAATTTTCCCTGATATGATGCCACCTCAACCACATCTGCAGTAGCTTCAGTTGCCTTCTAACCAACTTACTTAAACTCCAAAGAGGCCTCAATTTCCTACTCAGATTGTTCCTAATCCAAATATCAATAAAGTAGTTCATCCCACCTACAATGTTGAACTAACTCCTTTCCCTACCTATTGTCTTTCATCTGTGGACAGTAAAAACATTGAATTACGCTCTGGGAAGGTAATTCAAAATCAAATTTCCCATATTATTAAAGAAAAATATGAGGAGGAAAACCTACAAGAGCCAATATTTCCTTCTACATAAACCCAAGAACATTCTTTTGAAAACGAACTTGATCCCATTGATTATCTAAAAATATTATGCCTTGAGAATCCCCTCACAATGTTCCAAGACATTAAGGATGTTCCCATCTATTCAAAGGTAGTGTAAGAACTTTGTTTAAGAAATTCGGGAAGGAATAAGAGGGATCCTAAAACAATACAAGTAATTGGGAAATTAACAGACTTGATGGTGGGAAAAGTCTTTACAACAAAGTATGGGGATCCTAAAACAATATAAATAATTGGGAGATTAGCAGCCTTGATGGTGGGAAAAGTCTTTACAAAAAATTATGGGGATCTTGGAATCCCCATCATTACTATAAATATTAATAATACCCCTACATCCAATACTTTGATTGACTTAGGGGAAGCTATAAATTTTATGACCAAGGAGACAATGGAAAAACTTTAGTTGCTTGGTCTTCGACCTACTGCAACTATCCTTCAAATGGTGGATAGATCTACTAACAATCTAGAAGGAGTAGTAGAATACATCATTGTCTCTATAGACTCATGGTACTACCCGACTGATTTTAAGATCCTCCAACCTAAGGCCAATCTTGGAGGTTATCCTTTAATCCTTGAAAAGCCTTGGTTATCCATAGTAGATACTTACATGCGTTGTATGTTTGGGGACAAGTCTATCTCCCATGGGAATTATACTATGAATCTCACTCGTTCTCCTCTTCCTAGACCTTTCCCAGATTTTGAGAACCCTCTTTGGTTTGAAGATAGTGATGAAGAATCTGCTCAACCCCTTTTGACTCTTGACCTAGCTCCAATTTTTAAAGAACACATTGAAGATGATGTGATTTGTACCTTTTTAACACACCCTCATATCAACAACAACTCATCACTTGATATAGTTTTGAGAAGACAATCCTAGGAGACATATTCACCCATCGAGCTTACATAGCAGTTGAAATTGATAACCTTGTCTGATACCCCGAAAGATTGAACTAAAGTTATCAAAATCTACCCTCGAAATACTATAAATATTAATGCACGACTAGAACCCTCACAACAAAAGCTATTGGTGGAAATGCTTAAGAAAGATAGTAATGTTTTTGCATGAGATTACACTAATATGAAATGAATCTCTCCTAACATGTGTACTGACCACATTTACATAAAATAGAACTTTCAACTTATCATAAATCCCCAATGAAGGATGAATCCAACCTTTAGGGATATAATTAAATAAGAGTTACAGAAATTGTTAAATGCATGACTTATTTATCCTATTTTTGATAGAAAATTGGTCTCTCCCCTAGTTATTGTCCTCAATAAGAATGGAAAGTGGTGAGTATGTGTTGATTATCAAGAACTAAACAAGGCCACCATGAAAAAATACTTTCCTCTACTCTTCATCAATCAAGTCTTGGATATTTTGGAAAGAAAGAATTGTTTCTCCTTTCTTGATTGATTCAATGGCTACAACCAAATCCAGGTAATCCATGAAGACCAGGAGAAAACGAATTTCACCTGCCCGTGGGGAACTTATGCTTACCGAGTACTCTCATTTGGATTATGTAATGCTCCGTTAACTTTTGATAGTCTATTTTGGGGATTTTTTTACTTGACCAATGACTATTTTGAGATCTATATAGATGATTTTATCGTATATCGGGAAAATTTTGAAGAAGGTATGAAGAATCTTAAAAATGTACTAATATGATGTTAGGAAACCAACCTTTCTCTTAGTAATGAGAAATTTCAAATGCTTCTCATAGAAGGGATAGTGTTAGGACACCATATCTCTCCTGAAGGAATTCATGTAGACCCTACCAAAATAGAGCCACTCCTAAAATTATCAGCCCCAACTGCACAAAAGGATGTCTACATTTTTTTAGGCTATGTAGGACACTATCGGGGGTTTATAAAAAACACTTCACAAATGTAGCCTCCCAATTGTTTCACCTTTTAAAAAAATGTAAAGTTTCATTTGGATGATCAATGTCAATCCGCATTTAATGCTCTTAAGGAAAACTATCCTCTACCTCTATATTTTGAGGCCCTAATTGGTCCTTACCCTTCCATATTCACATTGAGGCTTCAGATACAACCATTGGAGTTGTACTAGGTCAAAAATAGGAATAGAAACCTTACAATATTTATTACATTAGTAAGAATATAAACCTTGCCATATTGAATTACACTGTCACTGAAAAGGAATTTCTCGCAGTTGTCCATGTTATAAACAAGTTTCATCGTTACATTATTGGGTATCTTGTTTTCTTATATATTGATTATCTTTCCATGTGATATCTTATGAAAAAATATATTACACATGGGAGAGTGACTAGATGGCTTCTTCTCCTACAAGAATTTGATATTACTATCATTGATAAAACTGGAAAGGAGAATTTTTTTGGTGACTTCTTGTCACGACTCCATCATATAAATATTGAATCTAACCGTATAGAAGATGTTTTCCTTAAAGAAAATTGGTTTTCCCTATCTACTAATATGCCTTCATTTACAAATATTGTTTATTACTTGGTTGTAGGTAAACTCTCACAAAACTTATCACCTAGAGAACAACAAATGTTTGTCAGAAGGAGTGTTATATACTCTTGGATTCAAGGGCACTTGTTCTGAACTAGACCTAATAATATAATTTGATGATATGTTCGAGAGGATGAAATTTATGAAATTTTGAAGGCATGTCATGATGAACCTTGTGGGGGTCACTTTGTAGATAAGAGGATTGCAATCAAAGTTTTATGACAAGGGTATTATTGGACAACAATTTTCAGAGATGTTAAGAAATATGTTCGAAGTTGTGATAAGTATCAAAGAACAAGACAACCAACACAAATTGACGAAATTTCGTTGTAGCTCCAAGTCATGATTGAGCCTTTTGAGAAATAGGTTCTTGATTTCATAAGGCCCATCAACCCACCATTAAGACAAAAGGCATACATCTTATTATGTATTGATTATGTGACCAAATGGGTTGAAGTTACTAAAGCTTTTCCAAAGGAAACAAAATAGGCAGTCGTTGATTTCTTATATGAAGAAATTTTTGTTCAATTTGGAGTATTATAAGAGATTGTCTTTGATCAAGGGACCCAATTCACTTCTAAATTAGTCTAATCTATTACTGAAGAGTCCAAAATTAAGTATCGAATGTGCACTCCATACCACCCATAGGTGAATGGATAAGTGGAAGTCACCAAGACTTTTTTGGAAGTTATCCTAATGAAGCCAGTACAACACCACCATAAAGACTGGGCTCAAAAACTTCCAGAAGCTCTATGAGCCTATAGAGTTACTTATAAGAACACCAAAATTTATATGGTAAATATGTATTCCTTCCTATGGAATTTTAAATTAAGACATTAAGGACATCTCTTCAAGTGGGGACGAACCTTTTTGAAGCTCAATAACATCAATTAGACCAACTTAACGAGCTTAATAAATTATGCTAATACATTTTGCAAAAAACAACTTCATCACCATTCTGATGAAAATTATACTTAAAATCCAAAGTCCATATTATGAGGGTATGAAAAAATTATAATCACCCAAAACAATATAACAAAAGATATGATATGGAAAACTCTTATCGGAGAAAACCCATCTAAAAGGTGAGGTTTCAATGTTATCTCTCTCTCTCTCTAAATGGAAATGGATGCAACACTGATCCAGATCTTTGTTAGGATATTCCGACACATAGGAAATAGTTAAGTTCAACTTGGTCTAGTATAGAGTTAGGTAAAGTGTGTTTCTTTACCGTTGTACATTTTGTAACTTACAATCCGACGGTCATGATATGTAGTGATCCGACGGTTCACTCTCTCCTCGGTATTACCGACACTTGATCCGTGGCTTGACACCCGATTGATCCATGAGTTCTATTTAAAGCGCATGGAGGGTCATTGTTTGGGTAATCCGTGCATGAGAGAAGCTTATGTAAATTTTCATTCTTTGATTAATAAATTGCCTGTAGTAGCCACGTTGGCGCAGGCCGTGGACTATTTCCCTCTTTGAGGGTTTTAACCACGTCAAAATACTGGTGTATTGATCTGTGATCTAGTTGTGAGCGGTGTCCTTTTGGTGTTCTTTCTGAGGAACTTACCCTGTAAATTCCTACAATCTTCGGGGGAGGCCCCCGAGATCTGAAAAATTGAAATTGCAGAAGAAAATAGGAGAACACACATTAAACAAAACCACCAAGAAACTTTTTGTTAAAATAGAGAATAACCATAAATGCTACAATGTGGTGGACAATTTGTCCTTTTACCAAATGTGACTTGTTGCTTATAATATTTTTTTAGTTATAATACCGCAGGTAAATTCCATGGGTGGATAGATACCATGGGTGGATCTCACTCACAATACCATGGGTGAATGAATAACATGGGTGGATTCCACTTACAATACCATGGGTAAATTCCAGGGGTGGATAAATACCTTGGGTGGATGAATACCATGGGTGGATGCCACTTCCAATACCATGGGTATATTCCATGAGTGGATAAATACCATGGATCGATGAATACCATGGGTGGATGCCAATTTCCATTCAGATCATTCCTCCCTCCTTAAGAAGAAATGGTGTCCATTGCGTTAAGTTTCCTCCTAAGAAGCCTTGGTTGAATATGAAGAGCCATTGAAGAGAAGGATTTTGTATGGTTAACCCTTAATCGTGATGAATGAAGATCCGAGGATAGAGATACCTTGTAATGCGTGTGACCAACTGTGATACTGACAGTGTGCGGCCTAGGAAATGGACTTCGATGAAGTATGGGTTTGTGGATGACCCATAACCATGACAAACAAAGATCCGAGGATAGATATAACTTGTAATGCTTGTGACCAACTATGATACTAACAGTGTGCAGCCTTGTAAATGGACTTCAATGACAAGGATTTTGTGTGGTTGACCCTTAAACGTGATGCTAAATGTTGATGAAGTAACAAGTCCTACATAGCCTGGGGTGGGAGGGCATGTCTCCAAAGAACCCAAGCCGGATGTTGCTATGCCGAAACTGATTAATTTGAACCATGTGCCTATTAAAGCGAGGTGGGAGGCCATGTCTCCAAAGGGAACCTACTCCGAATGTTGTTCCAGATATAAAAACTAATTTAAAATGGGCATAATTCGGTCAATATAACTCAGAATTTTTATTATAACCTATGTTTGGGAATAGAATGATCATTCTACATCTTCTCATTTTATTGAAATCCCAATCAGGACATGCTGAAAACTTAGATTTGTGCTGCAGCTGTCCTGTCATCACAAAAGTTCTAAAAAAATAATTGATTTTAAATCAGCGATAGCTCCCTCATCCTAACTCTGGTTCGACCCATTTTTTTTTGAAATTGGGTTATTTTGCAAGAGGAGCTCATATTTGCTATAAATTTTCTGAAATTGTGCACAAAAACTGTAAAAAATGATAGGAGAACCATCGTCCACGAATTATCGTCCGAAAAAATTCTACAACACAATTGATTTTAAATCAACGATATCTCCCTCATTCGGACTCTGATTCAGCCGATTTTTTTTTGAATTTGGGTATTTGTTTGCAAGGAGCCCATATATTCGTTTTTGTTTTGTAAACATTGCACCAAAAGTTTCATATCTAATCTGCAAACTCGCAACCCAAAAAACATTTTGCAAAAAATGAAAAAAAAAAATAAAAAAAATATTTTTCCAATTTGCCCAAGAAAGTGCTCTATGGAGGTCGTAGCACATGCATGAATTTTTTGAAGATTGCTGCAAAAGTTTGAAACTAAAATATGCGTCAAACCCTCATTTCCATGGAGCCGTAACCTAAATCTTATACCACTCATCCGGACCTTGGGGGGAGGCCCCCAAGCTTTGAAAAATTGAATTTATTAAAATAGGAAATAAATGTAAAAGCTACATTATGGTGGACAATTTTTCCTTTTACAAAATGTGACTTGTTACTTATAGTCTTTTTTTAGTTATAATACCATAGGTAAATTCCATGGGTGGGTAGATACCATGGGTGGATCTCACTTACAATACCATGGGTGAATGAATACCATGGATGGATGTCACTTACAATACCATGGGTAAATTCCATGGGTGGATAAATACCTTGGGTGGATGAATACCATGGGTGGATGCCACTTACAATACCACAGGTATATTCCATGAGTGGATAAATACCATAGGTCAATGAATACCATGGGTGGATGCCAATTTCCATTTGGATCAACTACAAAGAAGTGAGACATGTGGTCTATGGGATACTACAATACACAAACCTTCTATATTTTATCTCTCTATCTAATCTCAGCTACACTACTCATCTATGTAACAAAATGCACTCGAATAGAATGGAACCCCTTTTCCCCCTAGTGCTATGATTGTAACACAGTACAATAGCAAACTAGGAGTTAAATTTGACTGATTCAACCCTAATATGAGATAGAAATCAACCCTTCTAGAGTATTATTCATAGTTCCCATGTGTCTAGCCTATTTTTCATGGTAAAATGGGCTGACTTGGCAGTCTCTCAAATTTTGGTGGTCAATTTTGATAGGTCAACTTCTAGGAGACATAACTTTCTCATATGAGCTATGATTGAGGCCATTCTTGCATCGCTGTAAAGGTACCATTGTGTATATTATGGAGTGTGGTTTGATAATAAGTTCAACACCACAAAAAGTGGTCATTTAAGGCCTCAAAATGGCTCCTGAAAATTTTCACCCGAAATTTTCCATACTAAGATGACTTGTAAAAATGACCCTGCAAGTTGGTTCCTCCAAAATTTTCACTCTAAAAGCGTTGATATAGATGAAAAATAACATATTGATCCAATGCAGATCAACAATTAGGAGAAGGGAGTCTCCAAAAAATGTCTAAAAGGAGCCGACTGAAATGCATTACATATGGAATGTCTTATAAGGACAAACATCGATGTGATGGATAGAGATCCAAACAACGAAATCGATCCACTTAAATAAGCCAAGAATCATCAATAGAATTAATAATAAAGTAGAGAAAGATAGATCCTATGCACCTGTGGGTGGAAAGTGTGTCAAAGGAGTTGAAAGAGATCTCCCTTGTAAACATATGGCCACAAGCTTGTAAGAGTTATTATGAATCTTCATCAAACAATAAGGAGTAGGATTTGTTTCACCAAATATAATATCCAATACAAAACAACCAACCCTTAGAAATAATATCTTCAAAAAGGTGGAGTCAACACAAAGAGAATCATCCTTTGAATCCAGTATTACTCAATCTGTGAAGTACACTTCCATATGTATAACAAAGAGGTAGTTAGCTTGCCTGGAAGATTGTCATGGGGGGGAATTTCAAAAAGGAGATTGATCCATGGGTAAGGGAAAAAGTAAAATATCTTTTGTCATCAAAATTAAGAGCTATACTACACAATTAGAATATCCACACCCTTAGTGATGCATCAATGGTAATTAAATCAAATCCTTGGATGAAGGATTGGAATTTTGTAGGAGATATAGGATTGGAAGGAAAATTAGCACAAGAATGGGAAGAAACACTCAAAACTTCATATAGAGTGTTATTAAATTGAAAAAAAGGTGAGGGCATCCTTCTATTATCTAAAAAACCCTAAACATGTGTGTACACTACAAGGCTAGGCTATTCATAACTCTTTGTTGTTTATGTGAGAATGGAAAAAGAATGGTGGTGCTATACCTGATGGATTCTAAAACAAGCATTGAATACCAAGATGTTTTCTTAGCTTTCATTATCTAATAGGATCCCAACTTGGGATTTTCTACAAAAGAGATCCAAATACAAAACAGGGATGTGTATTATGTGTAAACAACACGAGGAGATAACAAACCACATGTTATTTATGTTTCCACTTCACTCAAGAAGATCAGTTAGTCACTAAGATGTTTTTAGATGGAGTTGGGAAGTGAGAAGACGTGATCCATAAACTGTCTTGGTCCATTGGACACAATAGATCTAATAATAATATATTAAAATTCTGAATTTCTACATTATTACAACTTTATTAAAACTCTATATGTATAAATTTAATTGTAATTAGTGCATGCATGCAAATGGAAATTATGTAGAAAAGTAGAGAATGAAAAAATAAGCTCACACACACACATAAGACACAAGATATGCTCTATGAAACTCTTTCGGGGGGAAACCCAGCTAGAAGGTGAGGTCGCTTCGCTCTCTCTCTCTGTCTGGAGAATAAGGATGCAAGTACAATGAAGAAATGCATGTGGCCTATGGGATGATACAATGCACAGATCCTCTCTGTGTGCTCTACCTCCTACCTCTCTTGGCTATCTTTGCTCAACTATGGAACAAAATGCTCTCAAAATAATGGAATGCCTCTTCCTCCTAGTGGCCCAGTTACAACACATCACGATAGCCTACTAGTGGTTAAATTTGACTACAGAAACTCTGAGATAGAGTTACAATATTCACTCTTCTACCTCAAAAACACGTGGATAGCCCCCTTTCCATGAAAAATGGGGGCTAACATGACATCCTCTCAAAGCATGTTGGTGAAAACATGAAGTTCAACTTCTGAGTGGCATAGCTTTTGCATACGGACTCCGATTGACACACTTCTTACATCGTTGGAAAGGTATTTGTGTGTAGAAAAAAATGAAAAGGTGTGGGGATAAAGTGGAACAGTTTTACCCCAAAAAAAATCTCATTTTATTCCTCAAAACACTCCCAGAAGGTTTCAGACCTCATTTTGCCAAATTGGGTCCCATATGTAAAAACGGTCCCGTGAGTTGATTCCTCCACTTTTTCCACTCTGAATGCATCGATATGGATGAAAACAAATATAATTATCCAATCCATATAAAGAGGATTCCATTTTAATTTCTTAAATCTTGGTGAAAAAACAAATATGTCAATATTGCGGGTATTTTCCAATGGTAGTCTGTTAGGCCACATGGTGCTTTTGAAATGTGAGTATATGTCAAAACTATCTCTTCACTCTAAAGTGTTTTTTTACATAATTAAATCTTTTTATGTAGAGTATAAATACCTAATTAATGATCCTCAACATAGATAATATTGAACCATTAATGATAGATGAAAGGAGGCCATGTTGTTTCTTCGACGATCTTTCCTATGACAATCTGGGGATATGGAGCAAGAAGTCACCTCTTTCTAAACCTATCTCATGTTATTTTTTTCTCTATTGGATTACATTTTGGTTCCAACAATTAGGCAAAGCTATCAACTCTTACAATTCTACTCAAGATGGCCATAGAGAGGAGGGTTTTTAATCTAAAAATTCATGATGATTCAAATATTATAATTGATTGGATGAATGGTGTTTCTAATATCTAGAATGTGGGTTTGGAGGCAATGATGATTAGATATTAGTAATGAAGGAAACTTTCTAGTTATTTTCTTTGATACACATCTCCAAGGAACACAACGAAAAGGTTGACACTCTTGCTAAAGAAAAGGTATCATAGAGGAAGGGCTCCTTGACATAGAGGAAAAGGAGGGGATGGTTTCTTCTAGTCCTCCTTACATTTTTCTATATCCTTCTTCCCATATTTTTCTTCATTATATTAATATTGTGAAAAAAATTATTTAGCATATTTGGGTTTTTGTTTTATTGGTTATTTGGTAAACTTTGTCCATTATGAATATGTATGGATCACTCTAATAGTTTTTGGTGGATACTATGTATTTGACTCATATGGATTTACTATGGATGTAATATTATTGTGTTTCTAGTGAGGGTGGTCTTAGGTTGGTTGGATATCATGCCATGGACACATTACTAAATATGTTGTAATTTTTATTTCTTGAAATTTTTTGTGGAAAAGATCAAAGTAGTTCCTTTATCCAAAAAATATGAGTCTCCCTAAAGACCTTAAGAGAACTCGTTAAAGGGCCAATAAGAGGTTTTAAACCCGATAATACCATTTATCCAAAATAAGTCACCACCAAGAATCCTCTAGATGAACATAATTAGTGTTAACCTTAAAAATACTACAATTTTTTCGCTAAAAGAGTGCAAAAAAGGGTTGTGTTGACCTAGAAGAGCACAAATATACAAAAATTCTCCTTAAATATGCTAAAAAACAAAAACAAAAAACAAAAAGTGGTGAGCAAGAGGGATGTACTAAAATAAAGGGTAGAAACCATAGAAAAAGAAGTGGTGTAATGATATAGAGGGTATAAACCTTAGAAAAATAAGGGTGCAACGAAATACATGGTTGAAAACCCTAAAACAATTCTTGTCCCAAAAACATTGAAAACCCTAAAAAAATATCTTGTCCCAAAAATGTTGAAAACCCTAAATTTTAGAGTTTGAATGGACCTAAAACCATCCCTTGGGAAGCTTTTAACAACCACAACTATAGATTGGCTTCAAATCAGAGGTTGAAATAAGACTATGGGTGAAAAAACCAGCATGTACAACCACATTGAACCTCATGTGATTACGATGTAGGAAAGAAAAACCAAACCTAGAATTATTGTGCACATGAGAGAAAATAGAAATCACGTGAAGAAAAACACCAACCATATAAGGGGTTGAATAAGGAAGAGGAAGCTCACACTCAAATACCATATTGAGATGACAAGAGAGAGATAAGAATTCAATAGAACCACCAACAAACCCTAAATTGTCACAAACCATAAGGACATAATAAAAGGAAGAGAAGATGAACCCCATGAATAAGAGAAACACAAAACATGATGTCCATAGGTTAAAGAATCAATCACTACAAATAAATATGATGAGAATATACAAATGAGAGCTTGAGTGATGTATTTATACACAAATCAAGTGAAGTTTCCTTGAAGATGGGATTATGAGCCCACATAAAAAGGGCACACACCCCAAGAGGGAAACTAGGTTGACCTAATCAAACATATTAAAAAAATAAAAAGAGGGCAATTAGAAAAAAATAAACAAAATTAAATATTATCATCATTATGACCATTCTCATTCCTCTAGTCAACATTATGGGGGGTGTTAGAATGCGTAAAGTTTCCTAGTAGTCACATTTGCGCGTTTTATGGCTACATTAAACTAACAACTTCGAGTATTATGTTTTATTTTAGTATTAATGGGATAATGAGACCAATACATAACATTATTTAGTTAGTTAGAGACCCAACCCTATTATTGTGTCAAGTTGTTACAAGATCCTAATTTTACAAATATTGACAAGTCTTATTTGTAAGGGAGTTGAGAGAACCTCTTTGTAATGCCCCACTTAAATATTATCCTGCAAATTTTATTAATGTTTACATTATCTGAAAATATTGAGAAATATTGGTCTAATATAAAATTCATGATTTCTATTATTCAAATTCCCAACTTGCCTTCTCAAATTGAATCTTAGGTAGGATATGGTCTCCTTCCATTATTTCAAATAATATATATATTCATCTCACATTCCCCAATGTACCCTCACATTTACTTGGGAGAAGACATATTAATCTCCATTTAATTATCAATATATATATATATATATATATATATATATATATATATATATATATATATATATATTCATCTCACATTCCCAAATGTACTTTCATATTTACTTGGGAGAAGACATGGTCCTCTCCCATTAATTTCCCAATTTTATATTCATGTCACATTTCCAAATGTACTCCCAGCTTTACTTGGGAGAAGAGAAGTCAATTGTAAGGATGGATGAGAAGTTAATGACATTAATGAGAGGTGGTTGAGATGGAGAAGAGAGGGAAGGTATAAAAAGGGAAGGGGCAAGGGAGAAAAAGGGAGATGGGCTCTTCCTTGATTTTGGGGATTGGCTGTGATTTGGGTTGGTTGTGATTTTAGGATTTGCTGTGATTTTTGGAGACCTTAGGAACCTGTGGAGGTTTCTCGGGTTGTTGAGAGGAGGGAATCATTGTTCATATTGGTCTCGATCATTCATCTTGGACACACCCACTACATCTGGTTGGACTTGGGCTCGGAGGGCTAGGGAACATGTGGAGGTTTCCTAGGCTAGGAATTATTTCCTAGTTGGCTGGGAGGTAAATCCAGTTGGGTTAGTCAAGAGGAGCGTTCAGTAGTAGTAGCAGCAGCTCAAAGGCATCTCCATTAGCCACCGACACAAGTATTCCTCTATATATTACTCATGTAAATTTATTAAAATGAAATGTTCGCCATAAGTTATAAGGATTAGAATGTAAATAGTAAAAAAAAATTTGTTTAAAAGTCTTGTAAGAAAGTAAACTATTGCCTCTTATTGCATTTAAATTCATCAGAAATAGATTTGTTAGAAGACCCTAGGATAGGTCTCTTACACATGGTATCAGAGTTAGGTTCAAAATCTGGACCTTGAAGCCTACCTACTAAAGATTTTTCAAATCTAGTTGAATCTTTGAAGACTAAGACATTACTAACCTATAAATTGCACTTTAAAATTTTCCTTGCAATCCTGTAGAAGCTTCCATCTAAGCTAAAATAACATTTTAGTTTTTGTTGCAACAAGAAATTTTTCTGTTCTTGGCAAATGAAATGAAAGTGCTATTCATCAGACACCCTGTTTCTCTAGTCAAGGGAAATCAAAACATGGTTCTTTGTTAATAAATACAACTTTGGAGAATTTTTATGAATATAGTTTGCTGCATATTCTAGAAGGATCCCATCTAAGACATAAAACATACTTTTCTCATTACCTTGAGGTGGTAAGTCTTGAATCCAATTATAATGTTGTTGAAAACATACTTTACCCAAATTTGTAGCAGACACAAGGTTCTGTCGGGTGTCAACATATGGTTCGGATTGGGGGAAAATTTCTTCACAATTCCGACCCGATAACTCAGAGGGTGAATCCCGGACATATATATACAGAATGATCTGCTAATAATCACAGATATCCCATGGATTTATTTCCAGGTGCTGCTTTGATTGAGGGTGCACATGACTAGTGACTTGAATCGCAGCTTGATTTTTGTCATACCTAGGATCCTGGCCCGCATCATTGCTAAAAAATGGATGAACACCAATAAAGGGTTCACAACATGCCACAAATCACTTGCAATTCATTGATGGCTCTTTCGACAAGCTTTGGATAAAGACTGCGTCCTCCTATAACCTCATTTAAGGTGGATTGGGCCAGGAAATGCTCATGGGTATCCCCATTTTCGATCTGTCGATCAGTCATGCCACACGACGAATTTCTCATCGTAATGAACCCACAGGGGCATTGAGCTCACTGTTTGCCGAGTCGCAAGCATTGGAGTGATGGGTTAACTCGTTTCCAGTGTCATAAACAGGAGAGAATTCAAAGTACACGATAGGTTTTACTATTCCTCCTTACAAAATTTGACGCAAGCTCACATCGAGTAATTGATCAAGATGTACTTTAATAGGGTGACCATTTCTCATGTTTTCTTTGCGATTTTCAGAGAGAAATAGCTGGGAATGACTGCGGATTTATCACCCAATTGACCACCTTCTTCAATAATAGCTTGATTACCACTGCTGCCAGATTTGATTTGGTCTGTACGAGGGTTAGAAACAGTAACTAGTTGTGCAAAAAAAAAAAATCCCAGTTATATCCATAATGCCAACCTAAATTGTAAACAGTCCCTTTTTGAGAACTTGGCGATCTTTCTCAACGGGAAGACTGCAAACTTCCTTTCCAATGCTAGTTTCATCACTTTCGAATGGAAGGCTGGAAATGTTTTCATTGAAAGCTGCTTCATTGCCTTTAAATACAGGGCAAGGAATATCTTTTCACATACTGATTTCATCATCCCCAGACAAAGTGCCGGAAACAATATTTTCTTGGTTGGTTGCTTCCCTATCACCTTTAGACTCAGGGGCAGCAACAAAAGATGTCTCATCTTTATTCAACTATGATTTAGACAATAAAAATGGGCCACCTGGTGTCTTTTGGGCTGAGATGATCACTGTTGACACACTGGAAATTATTACAGGTTGCCTGGATATGTCCTGCCTGTGTCCATGATGGTGATTGCAGGTGAAAGTTCACCCTTTTCCAAATCTGGGCACTCCTCATAAAAGTTACTGCTTCATCTTCAAACTTGAGCCTACAAATCTCCATATGAGTGCTGGAAACTGTCTCTTTTGGGTTGTTGGTTTTTCCATCTTCAATAGCTGATTTATTACCTTCAAATCTAGGCTTTGACACATCTTCAAAAATTGGTATTATTCATGTCTTCTTCCACAATTTCCAGGGGGCTGGATGTGCCAATTTCTTGATTTATAATGGCTTCTTGATCATTTTCAGACTCACTACTCTGCACACCTTTCAATTCTGGTCTATTTTCTTCATCTTCTATCATAAGACTGTAGATCTTTTCTTCAATGATGACCCCATTGTCTTTAGGAGGACCAGGGCCCTCTTCTATACTGTTCTGGGAAGCATGCAATTCTGCAATTTCCTCAACTATAGGCTGCCATTCAGTCCCATTGCATAAAAATCCAACTTATGAGCACCTTTAAACTTAAAAGAATAAAAAAAAAATAGTGAGACCATCTAGAGAAATGACCAGTATAACATATCATCCACATTCAGATCTGATTTGGAATGTCCATCTGCAGACACTCAGAGAGGAACTACCATGGTTTCTTAATGCATTGTGTAATCTGCAGTTTGTTGAAAAGAGGGTCATGGTGATTACACACCAAGAGTGTTGACCTCAAAGGATATGAGGATGGAGTACAATACTTCATGCATATTGTTTCAAGCAATCAACACAACTATGAGAGTTCTGAAACATCACACATGACATCGGAACACACATACACAAGTGAAAACTGAGTTCAGAGACTTTTTGAAGATTGTGAAGGAAGCATTGACCTGAGAATCCTATACATTTAAACGATTCCAATGGGAATTATCTACATAGAAACAAGCAATATATGGTTGTCTAGAATTAGCTTTGATATTTGGTATCTACTAACATGTATCTCAATATATCCATTGGATATGTGAGAAGTGCAGAATAGTTGGTCATGACTTGGTCCAATACTAGTAGATTTTTCCAGTACATGATGGTAGCAGGTAATCCTTTCACTCCTTAATGGATCACTATTTAGGAATGTCCAGTTGCTCTATATACTAGAGCCATTCTATGATAGATCAAGATGCCATGATGTACGTCTGCTAACGGATAACAAATGAGGCTGGTTTGTATCTGTTCCAGTTTTTGTACATTCATCTTTATGAAAGCATGACTTTCTATGTATAAATCTATGAATTTTGGGACTTTTAAGCACATTAGTTAAATCATAATGTAGCACTGAGGTCATGGAAATCAACAAATGGTTTAATCATCTGCAATTTTGCATTGTAAAAACCACAACAATCTTATTTTATGTCAATATTTGATCCAACATGCCTGACAAACAACAGTAAAGTTTTTGTCTCTGCAAAACAGAGTCAAGGAAGGAGAAAAATGACCCACCCAACTTTGTTTAACATGATATTTTGGCTTATTTTATTTATTAACATCACTTACTCATTTGCACAGAGAAACCTGTCCCACTTCTTTCATTTATTTTAGTTATTATCATCACCCACTCATTTGTACAGAGATATCTTTCCCACCTTAGGTTGTAAGAGGACCCAACTTGTGCAATTAAATAAAGATGGTAATGTATATTAACATCAATTACTCATTTGCACAGAGAAACTTGTCCCACTTCTTTCATTTATTTTAGTTATTATCATCACCCACTCATTTGCACAGAGAGATCTTTCCCACCTTAGGTTGTAAGAGGACCCAGCTTGTGCAATTAAATAAATATGGTAATGCTACATATATAATTACATGTAATTTAACATAATTAATAGAAAATCAGTTGAAACATAACATAACCATAAATATTTTATGAGAGCTGGCATAGTTGCATAGTTTAATGGTTCAAATTACAATTTTTTTTATAAAATTGTGATTTTTACAATTTAGCCTAATTTAGAGATCTTTCCCACCTTAGGTTGTAAGAGGACCCAGCTTGTGCAATTAAATAAAGATGGTAATGCTACATATATAATTACATGTAATTTAACATAATTAATAGAAAATCAGTTGAAACATAACAGAACCATAAATATTTTATGAGAGCTGGCATAGTTGCATAGTTTAATGGTTCAGGTTACAATTTTTTTTATAAAATTGTGATTTTTACAGTTTAGTCTAATTTGTATTTGAATGATATACACTAACAACTCAAACTTATAATTCTAACAAATTTTTATATAAAACATAACAGAATTAGACTTGAAACTTAACCAGGAATTGAACCAAATGCTTGCATCCACTTTGGTTAGATTCTAAAAGCTTATCTGAATAGCTTGTTCTTGATTATCGTTATTACAATTTATGTGCTATGTTCAAATATTCCACCAGGGAGTTGTTTCAACATTTTCAATACTGCATGCAATAATTTGAACAGCATTTCCCTCAAGGAATTTGAAAAGCAATAAATAGTATTGTCCAATGAATAAAGAACATAGTTGGTCATATTCCAAACCAGGGAATTTGGAGTAAATGTCGACGCCATAATCCAGCGGTGCGTCAACTAGTTGATAGCAAATTCTCCATTGGAATAAAAAGATTTTTTTTTTCCAATGAAAATGAGAACAATCTCTGCTCAGTTCCACATTATCCAGTGATGAGTGCCATGGATTTTTGATATTGTGGAGAGCATATTTGCAAGCTGATAAGTTAATTTTGCTTGGAAAACAATGGAAATTTGGGCAAAGATCTAGTAGGAATTTTTGGAAATCATGAATTTTTGGAAAATTTTGGTAATCTTGGTTAAAGGCGGTTAAGCGGCAAGATTTTGGGTGCCACACCAGGTTTTATTATGGTGCTGAATCTATTTCTACCATCAAAAACATAATTCAAGTATCAAATTTTGAAAAAAAAAAAAAACTAGATTCCTGTGGCTTTTAACCATCCTGCGAAATTGACACCTATTGACACCTCTATAGAGAAGGCCAAATTTTTTTGAGAAACTACTGTGGACCTTTCAAGCTACATGTGTTGAAAATAATACTGAGAGGGGGGGTGAATCAGTATTATCAAGCAATTTAATAAATCTTCCTTATTTGATCTTTGAATTATTTTTGCATGTCAGTACCATAAAATAATGAGCATGAAAAACAGATAATCACACCAAAGAACACAAGATGTAAGGTGGAAACCCAATGTGGGTGAAAACCACCTGCTGCAATATGTCTCTATCTTCTTTCAATTTAGAAACTTCTTTTACAATGATTTTGTACTGGTGCAGTCCTTTACCAGTACGCAGGCTGCAACCTGCAGAGAGCTACAACTCTCTCTCTTTCTCGTTTTCCAGTCTACTCCTGGAAGGGAGCTACAACCCCCTACTTCTTTTCATAAAGCATCAGATGATCAACAAGTACATAACAGATATAGACCACTACAGATATCAGATCAACAATAACAGAACCAACCCAGAACACCTTATCAACAGAGAAATTCAATCAACAGAACATCTTAAAACAAAGACGCAGTTTTTCTTTCTGTGGCCTGCGACCAGACGCTGTTAACTTTCTGCTACTCTGCGTCCACACGCAGATATCCTTCTGCTCCGCTGCGTGCCTACGCACTGTTCCTGTGACTGCTCTGCGTTCTGTTGCTTCAGGGACGCACCCAAAGATACTATCGCGCCGCGTCTTTCGCTACAGAGACGCACCTGAAAACATTATCGCGCCGCGTCTTTCTGCTTCAGAGACGCACCTGAACCTTGATCGCCCTGCGTCCCCACGCAGATCTCTCTCTACTGTGCTACGTCTCGGCGCACTTGCCCTTTACAGTACCTGCGTCTCGGCGCACTTTTCTTCAACTGAACCTGCGTCCCTTCAGATATAAAAGATATGAAGACTTCAAGACTAACCCAAACAGTCAGATCTACAGATCTGATCATGCGCCATAGAGATCACAGTCCATTAGAAGATTCGCCCTCTTAGATCTGGACTAGATCTCACCAAATAAGATATTCAACCAAAGACCATGCTCAATCCAAATGAACTCCTTTGCTTTATATAGGCAAGCTCCTCCCCAAAACATGGAACAATACCACGAGCCGACACCATAGAAACACAAAACCGTCGGCTAGATACCACACAAGAAACCCCCACATGCTTTTTCTCTGCCTTGAAATGTGTGCACTGGGTGGACGCACCCCCTGAACGGCTAGCCAGCGTCGTTGGACGCGGACCCTGCATGGTGTACCTGCGGGTACGCACCTCCTGAACTGATTTCCTACGTCCTTCTTAATTTTCAACAAACTGAGAGCCTTGCCACTGGAGTTGCCATCAAGTACAACATCTGTAACATACAGTCATACCATAAAACATAATGCCAACAATCTCCCCCTTTGGACTTGATGGCAACCTTACAAACTTCAGCTTCATTCTCCCCCTTTGACATCAAGGGCAAAGGGTATGCTCCCCCTAAGCTCATGCTCCTCCAGATCTGCAACAAATAACCAGAGATCCACCATGAAAGAGATAGAGACATATTGCAGCTATTTCCAAGATCTCCTTCTCCATAATGCCAACAATGCATTATGTGCTCCCCCTGAGCCTGTACCACCAATAAGAAGATGTTCAACAATAAGATGATGCATCAACAACCCCCAGCTTTTGCCTGAGGTATTCAAACGTGTCCCTGGGCAATGGTTTGGTGAGAATATCAGCAACTTGTTCCTTGGAAGGAACATACTCCAACTTGAGTTTCTGTTCAAGCACTTGTTCCCGGAGAAAATGGTACTTGATTGGTATGTGCTTGGTTTTTGAATGCATAACAGGGTTCTTTGAGATGCTGATTGCACTTGTATTATCACATAAGATGGGGATTGGTGGTGTACAAGTGATTTGAAAATCCTGCAAAGTCTGCATCATCCAAAGAAGTTGGGTGCAACAAGATGCAGCAGCAACATATTCCGCTTCAGCTGTAGACAAGGCAATCGAACTCTGTTTCTTGCTGAACCAAGATACCAGTCTGGAACCCATAAAGAACGCACCACCACTTGTGCTTTTCCTGTCATCCATGCTTCCGGCCCAATCTGCATTTGTATAAGCATGAAGAGTAAGATCTGTATCTTAGGATACCATAAGCCATAATTTTGAGTCCCTTGAAGATATTTGAAAATTCTCTTTACTGCCTGAAGATGAGTCTCCTTCGGATTTGCCTGAAATCTTCCAACTATTCCAACTGCATGCATGATGTCTGGTCGGGTACCTGTCAAATATAGTAAACTTCCAATCATAGATCTGTAGGTTGGTTGATGTACTGCTGCAGATTCATCATTTGCACTGAGACTACATCCTGTGACCATGGGTGTACATACTGGTTTTGCATCTTCCATGCCATATTTCTTCAAAATCTACTTGAGATACTTGGTTTGAGATAAAAAGATTCCTCCTTCCTTTTGTTGGATTTGCAAACCAAGGAAATATGTCAGTTCTCCTAGCAAGGACATTTCAAATTCTTTCTGCATGATCGAGGCAAAGTTTTGACTCATAGCTTCTTCATTGCTGCCAAAAATAATGTCATCTACATACACAACAAGTATTAGTAATTTGTCATTTTCAATTTTTATATACAGATTGCTATCTGCTGAACCTTTTGAGAAGCCTTGTTGATGAAGATATTTGTCCAACCGGTAGTACCAAGCCCTTGGAGCTTGTTTGAGACCATAGAGAGCCTTTTTCAATCGGCATACAAGATTTGGATCATTTCCAAGAATGAACCCATCTGGCTGTTCAATGTACACTTCTTCTTCCAAGTCTCCATTCAGAAAGGCTGATTTCACGTCCATTTGAAATACTTTGAAGTTTTGAAAACTTGAGAGAGCAAGGAACATTTGGATGGCCTCAAGTCTTGCAACAGGAGCAAAAGTTTCTTCAAAGTCTATTCCTTCTTGCTGCGCATACCCTTTACAAACAAGTCTGGCTTTGTTTCTAATTACTTCTCCATTTTCATTCAATTTATTTTTGAAGACCCATTTTGTTCCGATAACATTCTTATCCTTTGGTCTAGGAACCAGCTCCCAAGTGTTGTTCTTTTCGATTTGCTCAAGTTCTTCATCCATTGCTTTTACCCAACATTCATCTTTGCATGCTTCTTTCACATTTTGTGGTTCAGTAGAGGAGAGTAATGCCAAATAGCTTGAGGCTTCTGCAACTGTTCTTCTTGTTTGTACACCTGCTTCTTTTTGCCCCACAATCTGAGATTCTGGATGATTCTTCTGAACATATCTGGATGGAGTTTTCTCTTCTATTCTTGTCTGCTCCTCTGGTTCTTCTTGAGGTTCTCCTTGGGGTTCTTCTTCTTCATCATTCTGTCTTTGAGGGTAGCCTTCATCTTCTTCTATATCTTCATGATGTACTTGCCTAGGAATATATCCCTTCTCATCAACCACTACATCAATGCTATCAACAATTCTGCCAAGTCTTTTATTGTAGCATTTGTATGCTTTGCTATGTGGAGAATAGCCAAGAAGAATGCCTTCATCTGCTCTAGGTTCAAGTTTGCCAAGCTGCTCATCAGTATTCTTGATATAGCATTTGCTCCCAAAGATTTTGAAGTGCTTTACCGAAGGAGTTTTACCACTCCAGAGCTCATGAGGAGTTTGAGTGCTGTTCACCCGGACATTTGCTTTGTTGAGAATAATAACCGCAGCATGTGCAGCTTCACCCCAGAAAGTTGCGGGAGTTCCTGATTCATCAAGCATAGCACGAGCCATTTGTTGGATTGTTCTGTTCATTCTTTCAACAACTCCATTTTGCTGAGGAGTTCTAGCTGTAGAGAATTCTCTCCTTATCCCATGTTCATCACAGAAATCGAAAAATTCATTTGAAGTAAATTCCCCACCTTTGTCGGATCTGAGGCACTTAATTTTGTGACCTGATTCATTTTCAACCAAGGCTTTGAAGGTCTTGAATTTTTCGAATGCTTCATCTTTGTGCTTCATAAGTCCTAACCAGACAAACCTGGAGAAATCGTCAATAAATAATATCAAGTATTCCTCTCCTCTAGGTGTTCTTTTCCTGAATGGGCCACATGTATCTGTATGTACTAGCTCAAGAGGCATGCTAGCTGATCCCTCTTTCTCTGGAAAGTTAGTCCTGGTTTGTTTTCCAAACTGACATGATCTGCATATGGTGTTGTCAGGAATTTTGATATCTGGAAGATCGCGAACTGCCTGATATTTGCATGCTTTCCTTATTTGTGAGAAGCTTAGATGTCCCAATCTTCGATGCCATAACCAGTGCTCTTCATCCTTGCTAAGATAGCATTGTTGTTCTCCTTCTTCAAATATGTACAGATTATTTGGAGTTCTTTTGCCTTTGAGTACTGTTTTACCTGTATCAAGATCACGAACAAGACATCCATTCGATCTGAAAATAACCTCGGTTTTTTGATCACACATCTGGCTGACACTTAGTAGATTATGCTTCAATCCATCAACATACAAAACATTTCCAGCCTTGACCTTTTCTTTCAAAGGAGCAATACCTTTTCCTTTTATAGTTGCAGGAGTATCATTTCCAAAAGAAACTTTCTTTCCCTTTTCTAAAGTAGAATAAGATTCAAGTTTTTCTTTATCACCTGTCATATGTTTCGAACATCCACTGTCAATGTACCATAGATTTTCCTGTCCTTCTGCATAAAATGCTATCCCACATCTTTCAGTTTGAGGTTCCTTTATTCTCCATGTTTTGGTGCTTGTGGCTTGTTCCTTTTTCTCCTGAAACCTGCTCCTGCATTCAGAGTCTTCATGACCAAAATTATTGCAAATAGAACATTCAACTTCATTTTCAAGAACCGAAAAGTTGTTATAGGTCCTCTTTGTAATCCCTGTCATACTTCTTTGTTTTTGAGCTTCCCTAGTCATGATTGTTTTATATGCAACACATTGAGCTGCTTTGTGACCAAAGTTATGGCAAGAAAAGCATTGTCCATTGAAGAAGCTTCTGCGGTTATTGAATCTACCAGCCAACTGATTGTAATTTCTATTTTCATCTATTCTTGAACCAAACTGAGAAGATTTTACCTGTGGCTGGTTGTAGCTTTTGTTCACCCTTAAGATGGATTGTCCCTGATAGTTTCTGTTTGTAATTCGTCCCTGCTTTACCTGATTATCTTCATTGTTCTTCTGCTCATTTCTTCTTGCTGCATCAAGATAACTTTTTGAGGTGGATGCTTGAGAGGTTTCTCCATTATAGCTCAAACCTGTCTTGTTTAGAGGAGACCGCTGCACATTGATAATCTCATCCAAAGTTTCAGATCCTTTGACAAACTTAAGATTAATAGCTTTTGTTTTCTCAATTTCTTTTCTGAGACCAACAATTTCACCTTCTAGTTTTTCAAGATGTTTTTCCTTTTCATCAATTTGAAATTGCAAAGTATCAATGATCACATTTTTTTCTTCTATGCATCTCTTGAGTCTAGTAATTTCATCATAGAGATTATCCACATCTACAGCATCCTCATAATCATCATCTTCAAATGCCATTAACAACTTATATTTATTACCTTGTTCATCTTCATCACTGTTTGATAAGCCATCACTATCTTCATGGGTGTAGTAGCTTTTCTTATTTGCACTTTGTTTCCTATTCCATCTAGCAGGTTCTTTTCCTTTATCCTTATAAGGACATTTTGCAGCATAATGACCTACTCTTCCACAAGCAAAGCATTTGAAAGGTAGCTTACCTCTGAACCTTCCAGAACCCCTTTGAAGATTTCTGACAAAATTTGATTCTTCTTCCTCTTCTTCTGGAACATGGCTTGCTTCATAGTAATCTTCTTTGCCTGATGCCTTAAAAGCAGCTTCCCTTCTGTCTGATGGACCTCCCTTTCTCATTTCATAAGCAATTAGAATTCCATGTAACTGAGACATAGTGAGAACACGGAGATTTTCCTTTTCTTCTATTACAGATACTTTAGATTCAAACTTGGGGGATAATGATCTTAGAATCTTTTGAACTACTATAGTCTCTTTTATTTCTTCACCCAAATTTTTCATACAATTAACAATCTCATCTACCCGAAGAAAATAATTAGCCACACTTTCATCATTATACATCTTGAGAGTCTCATATTGAATCCTGAGAGTTTGAAGTTTAGCTTGTTTTACCTGTTCATCTCCTTCATAGCTAGTGATCATTTTGTCCCATATCTCTTTTGCTGATTTGAAGTGCATGACCTTCATGAATTCTGTTTGGGATATACTTCCTAATAGAGTACTGACTGCTTTTGCATTTGTTTCATACTGATTTTTCTCAGCTGGATCTGTAGGAGTAGCTGAAGGAAAAGCATAGCCTGTTTCTACAATGTTCCAAACTTCTGTACCAAGAGATTGAAGATATGCAGTAACTCTTACCTTCCAATAATTGAAATTTGTCCTATCAAAAATAGGTGGCCTGATTGATGCTTCTTTCTCGTAGTTGCTCATGATGAACGATCTACCTTCAAGCGATCAAGCTTCTCTGAAGGACCCGCTCTGATACCAATTGTTGAAAATAATACTGAGAGGGGAGGTGAATCAGTATTATCAAGCAATTTAATAAATCTTCCTTATTTGATCTTTGAATTATTTTTGCATGTCAGTACCATAAAATAATGAGCATGAAAAACAGATAATCACACCAAAGAACACAAGATGTAAGGTGGAAACCCAATGTGGGTGAAAACCACCTGCTGCAATATGTCTCTATCTTCTTTCAATTTAGAAACTTCTTTTACAATGATTTTGTACTGGTGCAGTCCTTTACCAGTACGCAGGCTGCAACCTGCAGAGAGCTACAACTCTCTCTCTTTCTCGTTTTCCAGTCTACTCCTGGAAGGGAGCTACAACCCCCTACTTCTTTTCATAAAGCATCAGATGATCAACAAGTACATAACAGATATAGACCACTACAGATATCAGATCAGCAATAACAGAACCAACCCAGAACACCTTATCAACAGAGAAATTCAATCAACAGAACATCTTAAAACAAAGACGCAGTTTTTCTTTCTGTGGCCTGCGACCAGACGCCGTTAACTTTCTGCTACTCTGCGTCCACACGCAGATATCCTTCTGCTCCGCTGCGTGCCTACGCACTATTCCTGTGACTGCTCTGCGTTCTGTTGCTTCAGGGACGCACCCAAAGATACTATCGCGCCGCGTCTTTCGCTACAGAGACGCACCTGAAAACATTATCGCGCCGCGTCTTTCTGCTTCAGAGACGCACCTGAACCTTGATCGCCCTGCGTCCCCACGCAGATCTCTCTCTACTGTGCTGCGTCTCGGCGCACTTGCCCTTTACAGTACCTGCGTCTCGGCGCACTTTTCTTCAACTGAACCTGCGTCCCTTCAGATATAAAAGATATGAAGACTTCAAGACTAACCCAAACAGTCAGATCTACAGATCTGATCATGCGCCATAGAGATCACAGTCCATTAGAAGATTCGCCCTCTTAGATCTGGACTAGATCTCACCAAATAAGATATTCAACCAAAGACCATGCTCAATCCAAATGAACTCCTTTGCTTTATATAGGCAAGCTCCTCCCCAAAACATGGAACAATACCACGAGCCGACACCATAGAAACACAAAACCGTCGGCTAGATACCACACAAGAAACCCCCACATGCTTTTTCTCTGCCTTGAAATGTGTGCACTGGGTGGACGCACCCCCTGAACGGCTGGCCAGCGTCGCTGGACGCGGACCCTGCATGGTGTACCTGCGGGTACGCACCTCCTGAACTGATTTCCTGCGTCCTTCTTAATTTTCAACAAACTGAGAGCCTTGCCACTGGAGTTGCCATCAAGTACAACATCTGTAACATACAGTCATACCATAAAACATAATGCCAACAACATGTTCGGGTTACCTAATAAACATGAAATTAGGCGAGCGCACTAAGTTTTACTAGATCAAATTAAAATAATAAGAGAAAAAAAAAAAGAACATTTGGTCTCTTCCAAAATTGTCAACCTTTAACTAATACGATTCCAAAGAAGGCTTCATTTTCATGGGTAAGTTATAGGTCTTCCTACTTCCATTAGCGTTAGATTGTGCAACCTACCTAGCTTGGAGCTTTAAAGGATTCACTAAGAGGACCACTTATACATAGTCACATTGGGTTCTGTTGCAATTTGATTTTGGATCATTTGCTTTCATGTGGAGAATCCTCCTCTCCACTTCAAGAGAAACTTTCATAGAGACCGAGCCTTAAGTTTAAAGCCCAATCTTAATAACTTGAGCTTGTGCTTAATTGCATCTGCACCATAGAGTCCAGAGTCCGCGTTTTATACTGTCCATTTAAAATGTTCAGAATGGTGGAAAAGTGCTTAATCTAGATTAAGAAAATGGTCTAATCATAATCATACTGGTTAAACTCAAAGGCTATGCAGGGAAAATAAAAGCATATGATTAGACCAAGAAGTGGGCATGCTTCAAGAAGTGAAATAGAGGTGAAACAGATATGAAATAATGAAAGAATTGTTGGTACTATTTTTTTTCTCTCAAAAGATACATGCAAAATACATGCATGTCATACTAAAAATTGTGAGGCCTGCCACGAAGAGCAGAAGCTGAATTCTTCCATTCTATATATCCATTCTGGGGAACGTTTAGTTCCCACCTACTGAATTTCCTCAAATCTCACTGCCCAAGAACAGGAATCAGTTAACTCATTGAAAACTAAAAGACCCAACAAACCCAAAATGTTTGGCAAGCTCAAACGCTAAGGCAAATGAATCAGAAATGGTGACACCAAGCATGACAACCATCTGGGGAGAAAACCAATCCAATAGGGCATTGGTGTTGACTGTGTTTCTTGGTTGTGGATACCCTTCTAGCACCTTGGAACCAAAGAGAGTTCACTTTTCAAGGCATTCTAACAGAAGGGCGAGCTCATCTGAAAGTGAAAGTCATGGCAACGAGACTAAGAAAGGAATCTTTCACTGAAGTATTTGGGACAAGGATTGATTTAGGATTTAAATCATTTTTTTTAGTGTAAGGTTATATTGCTTTCATTTATTCATATTTATATAAGTATGGCAGTGTTTGATTTTATATATAATTTAAGAAATAATAAGTATGGTGGCGTTAGGTTTTATGTATGAGTTGATTTTAGAGGTTATTAAAAAGTAGTAAAGCTATATAAATTAAATGTCTAATACATCTTAATATATGTTGATAGCTATTAAAATATTGATGTGTCATTTAAGTTATGAGTTGTTTAATATATGTTGAGAAATTGTAAAGCTGTGTTTAATCTATGTTGAGAATTTGTAAGGCTGTGATAGAAGTGGAGGTGTGAAACACACTACATAAGTTTTGAAATAGAAAAATTGTTTAAAAATAATTGATTTTATTATCATCCAATGGTAATTTAAGTCCACAACAGTTTTGCCAACTTGTGGATATTCTTTTTCATATAGTTAATTGTATTTAGTAATATGTATTACCTACTCATCATAAGGTCTAGTTTTAGCCATTGTTTCCGTTCTTGCATAGTAAAGGAATTTCCCTTGAACCAGGGATCATTTGGAATAACGTACCTATTTTGTTTAATGACCTTCACTGTCTTGACTGAAGCCAATTGAAGACCTCGTTAACATTTTTAGGCTTTGGGGATGATTCTTAAAAGCTTATGTTGTCAGTTTGGAGAGCATGCATTTTCTTCTTGCCGAACTTTTTTTAGGTATATGGGAATGCCATGCAATGATTTTAACTAGCCTATATGGAAAACTTCACTTTTTATCGTGGTTGGCAAAAAAATGTGAAGTCAGGTAAGAGTTCCATTAGGAATCGCAAGCCTCATCTAGGGGATACAACATGATGAAAATACAATGAAGAATATACTTGTTTACAAGAGATTCCTTGTGTAGGTTTCATACCTAGCCCTAGTGGTGTGATTCCTATATGATGGATTGTACAATCCTGCCTTACGTTCCACATGTCAAGTGCAAGATGTGACCACATTCTTCATAGGATTATTTTTTGAAATTGTTTCGAGAAGCATGCCCCAAGCTCAGTGTTTCAATGCATAACATAGACTTCCTTTAGCTTAGGTGATAGGTTGTTGAGATATCTATCAAAATTTTCCCAAACTTTCACCTGATTTGACCCCTTTTCCTCAATGTGCACAACAAGGACCATTAGCATCAATATATCGCTTTACAATGGAGCCAGTAATTTATGCCCAAAATGTGTCCCAATCTAAAGAATGTAGTCAGTTCTATTTTACATATGAGGGTGGCTTTTAATTCTGTTGATAGTAGATTATCATTATTCTTATTAAAAATAAAGTAGATTTTCCATTCAGATAGTAGGATTATCTTTCAGATAGTATATTTGTCATTCTTCATAGAGGAAGTCATAATAACGAATCTCAAGTTTAAGAAGTAAACAACTATGAATCATGGGAATTCAGATTAGGATGTGTTGAAATACCCTATATGTCACGTTAATTATTATTCTATGGGTGGTGGAATATTCTAGTGAAAACATAGATTGAATACCATGGACATGTGTAAGGCTTATTGTGATAATTGTTTTTAATGATCTTAAATTATATGAGAAGATCAATTCATAGAGAAATTGGGATTTTAGAATGGGAGCTTATTTAGTCAATGAAAGACCAATGAAAATATTAGAATACACTTTTACCCTTATTCTAGTGTTGAATAAAATGCTGTGAAAAATAATAATAATGTGTCTCTAGTTTTGGATAAAAGGACCCCCAACTTTCTTCGCAACTTTTGTGGTCACTGGCCACTTGTGAAAGGAGTAGGCATCTTTAAAAATGCGGTGCCATTTAGAAGGGAAATACTAATAGCAGCAGAGCAAAGCCAATTATTCCATTCGTTTATTTATTTCTCATTTGTCTGGTCATATTGTGAGCTGCAATATATATCATGAAATTGTTTTAGTACTAGTAAACAATGATTAAATATATAATAAATTTGAACCTTTGACATTTAGAGGACATCTCCCTCAATAACTTAGTATGAAAATCATGTTGGAAACAGTTTTTGAAGTTTTGAGTCTTTTATTTTCAAGATTAACTAATTGGTTTGGAAGATGAAAAACCAATAAATTGGAAGAGTGGGACTTTTATATTCACTAAGGTTTAAAGAAATTATATGCATGAAACTTATACTAGCACCTTCTAGTGGAATTGATAGTGCACTAATTCGTTCCTTACCACCTTATAGCATATCTAGGTTCAAATGCTATTCCATGACGGATAGTTGAATCTGTTTCAACTCTAATTGTTATCAAGGGGTTCCACAAGGATGTCACATGAGTGTTTATGATGCCCATTTTGACGTAGATAGCTACCTATGTTAAGGTTCTATTTTGCAGTTCCATGTTGCTATTTATGAACATCATATACATTTTGTTGGACACGTGAAAATCAATTGATGGATTTGGTATTGGTGATGGAAATGTTGGATGTATGGCCAAATGTATGACTTACTTGGTTACAATTTATCTAGTGTGTGATTTGTCAGAGTTATTGTTGCATCGTATAGTGATTAAGTAGATATGATTTATCTAATCAATGACTTACTGAAATTATGATTTATCTAATGTAAGATTTATTTCCAGTATGAACGACAAAAATTGACACATGGATACTGGACTTAATAAACATGATGTTTAATATCATGTATCCATATCTATTTTGTGGTTATATATATGTATGGATGAGAACTAAACTACAGATTGGAAAGAACCGTATAATAACCAACATCTACTATTCCATTGGAGAAGGTCGAGACGACCAATGAGAAAAGTTACGATGTACATTGTTCTGTTACATTTGGTATCTACTTGATATGCACTCTTATTACATGAGTAAAATGAAAATGACAAGTGGCAAGACTACCTAACTAGATTATTCGATGACAAGTCCAACCAACTCTGTAGTGTGGTCCATGTTAGGGTGTTGACCTTAGTTGTGAAGGAGGGGTGGAGGCATTTCCCACCACGTATCCTCCAAAACCTAGAATTGTGGGAAGTCAATGGTGGACACGCTCCCCTAGACGTGTGATGACGATTTCCAATTGCCTGCTGGGGAAGTTAAGTCAATATAGTTGACACTTCCACCATGTCGGTTTTATCAGTGGCTAGTATGGTTGTTGCCACTGATAAAGCAACAAAGGACGGATAGGGTGGGAACGGAAGTAGGTCAAGATGGATAGGAAGTAATGTCATTGTCTGACTTATCAAATTTTACTGATATAACTCTCTCTGGTTTACTATGCTTTTGAACTCCTTGTATCTTTTCATTCTAACTTCAGGACGAAGTTTTCTGAAAGAGGGGTGTATGTAATGCCCCACTTAAATCTTATCCTGCAAATTTTATTAATGTTTACATTATTTGAAAATATTGAGAAATATTGGTCTAATATAAAATTCATGATTTCTATTATTCAAATTCCCAATTTGCCTTCTCAAATTGAATCTTAGGTAGGATATGGTCTCCTTCCATTATTTCAAATAATATATATACTCATCTCACATTCCCCAATGTACCCTCACATTTACTTGGGAGAAGACATGGTCCTCTCCAACTAATTATCAATATATATATATTCATCTCATATTCCCCAATGTACCCTCACATTTACTTGGAAGAAGACATAGTCCTCTCCATTTAATTATATATATATATATATATATGATGATGATGATGATGATGATGATGATGGTGAACGTCCGCTGAGACCAAATAATGGTCTATCGGACCTAAAGAAACAAATTATCTATTTTGATTTAAGATTTTATTCCTATGCTCAAAAAGCTTGGAGAGAAGCCTCCCGAGCTCACTATAATTTTGACATTGTAAAAGGCTAGGAAGGTCAGTATTGTAACAAAGATTGTGAAACTGAGATCTAATGTGGTTATACGCGGGGCACTCTAAGAGGATATATCTATATATATATATATATATATATATATATATATATATATATATATATATATATATATATATATATATATATCACATTCCCAAATGTACTTTCAAATTTACTTGGGAGAAGACATGGTCCTCTCCCATTAATTTCCCAATTTTATATTCATGTCACATTTCCAAATGTACTCCCATATTTACTTGGGAGAAGAGAAGTCAAACTGTAAGGATGGATGATAAGTTAATGACATTAATGAGAGGTGGTTGAGATGGAGAAGAGAGGGAGGGTATAAAAAGGGAAGGGGGAAGGGAGAAAAAGGAAGGAGGGCTCTTGCTTGATTTTGGGGATTGGCTGTGATTTGGGTTGGCTGTGATTTTAGGATTTGCTGTGATTTTTGGAGACCTTAGGAACTTGTGGAGGTTTCTTGGGTTGTTGAGAGGAGGGAATTATTGTTCATATTGGTTTGGATCAGTCATCTTGGACACACCCACTAAATTTGGTTGGACTTGGGCTCAGAGGGCTAGGGAACCTGTGGAGGTTTCCTGGGCTAGGAATTAATTCCTAGTTGGCTGAGAGGTAAATCCAGTTGGGTTAGTCAAGAGGAGCGTTCAGCAGGAGCAGCAGCTCAAAGGCATCTCCATCAGCCACCGGTACAAGTATTCCTCTATAGATTACTCATGTAAATTTATTAAAATGAAATGTTCGCCATAAGTTATAAGGATTAGAATGTAAGTGGTAAAATTTTATTTGTTTAAAAGTCTTGTAAGAAAGTAAACTATTGCCTCTTATTGCATTTAAATTCATCAGAAATAGATCTGTTAGAAGATCCTAGGATAGGGCTCTTACACTCTTGATATGCTTAGAGGTTTGTCGCACAACTTTTCCTTTTGTAATGGATACCTTCTATGTACTTTTTAAACTAACACGCTCACTCTTGAAGTATTGAGACTAGAATAAAGTTAATGAGAGTTTATATCTTCTCTACACAATGTAGAGGCTTTACCACTATGCATCTAGCGTTCATATTTGTGTGATGTGCAGTATGAGTTCAATCTATTTGTGTTAGACTATCATACTTAGACATATAATATCACTACTAAACTTCTTCAAGAAGAAAATGAAAATGTGAAAAATTGAAGTAATGAGGAAAATCAATATGCAAAATAAGAAAGTGTAATTGATGCTATATTTGTAAGGAAGTAGAAGCCATCAGGTATTCAAGGGCTAAATCCCATTTACAAAGAGAAACTTGACATGAAGATCAAGGATGATCTATTGTTACAAAAAAAAGGGTCATGTCAATTGAGTAAGTTCCAACTTTAAACAAAATTACCAACTTAATGAGTATTGTGACCTCAAAATGAGAACTCTAGCCCCAAAAATCCCTATTTTTGCACAAAAAGAATGAAAAAACACTTGAAAAACGAAAAATTGTTGATGTTGCATCAACTTTTTTTTTTTTTTTGTTGCGAGGTGGGGGTGGGGGGGGGGGGGGGGGTGTAAAATTTAAACATTTTTTTGGCAATGTTAGTAAAAACCAAAAAAAAATTGCACAAAAACTTGGAAAAAACCCCTAAAAATGAAACACATTGATGTTGCATCAATGCTTTTTCTTTTGCGAGTTAAAATTTCAACATTTTTTAGCAATGTGTTAAAGATAAAATATCATAACTCCAAAAAACTTAAAATTCCAAAAAATTTCAGCCATGGCATTAAAGATAAAATATCACAACTCTAGGAAACTCTATAATTCTAACTATTTTCAATAATGGCGTTAAAGATAATATCATGACTCTAAAAAACCTTAAAATTTTGACATTTTCCAACCATGGAATTAAAACCAAACATCATGAGTATAGAGAACCTTAAGTTTTCAAAATATTTCAACCATGGCATTATGGATCAAATATTATTACTAAGAAAAAAATGAACAACTAAATAAAAGAGCCATTATACAAAGAGTAATTTTTATTTTAATGGCTAAAGTATAGCTCTTTTGAAATCTTATCCTATGATGGCTTGTTCCATTGCAACGAAAACCTAAAAAACAATTATCAAATTGAAGTATCCCCTTTTTAATGGGTCAATAAAATTGCAATATTCTTTTAACTATGGTTTATCAAATCATAACAATAAATAATATCATGATGATATCATTGTATATTTTAAAAATTCATCATTAATTTTTAATATTTTTTTACTTTTAGTCAAAATATCAATTCTTCATAATTAAACCATATAATCCAACAAACATAGAAATGACTCACAAATCCATGTAAGATAATGCGAAAGCTAAAATATTAATTTCAAGTTACTATGAAAACATCATTTACATAAAATATCTTAGACAATTATTCAAATTCACTCATAGGTTTTAGCACACCTTTAGAATATACAACATCTTCAGATGAATGACTGGATGTAGATGAAGATAACCCATATTCTTCTCTATCATCAACTAGTGCATCATCTGAGTTAGCATGTATGCCCACCATTTCAGATGGCAAAAGTCTTATAGATCTACGACTAGGTTTAGTAGACTCCCATATTAAGACTACTTATTTTGGTAGCAACCTCTTGATAATATCTATGGTCCTGAAGTGAAGAGTTCCTCTCTTTGTTAATTTGAAGTCATAAGAAACTATGTCAACATCCTCCAATTTTAAAAGGCCAATGCAACGATGATTTATATTTGGACCCTTTCTTTTCCTCTTTTAGTTGATTTTTTTATCAACTACAATCTTAGGCTGGTACACACCATTTAATGGGTGTGTATCTGTGGCATAAAAATGTACTTCAACTACTATAACATTTTCATTTTTGGTAATGACCTTTATAACCTTGGAAACCCAAAATGGATAACCATGTGGACCTCCATCTTCTAACAATGTGATCACACAACCCTCCTTAATATCCTGCATATAACCCCTGTAAAGGTCTTCCATGGCTTCACGTTGTGCATGTGATAGTTTAGAGCCAATATACATTTCACTTTCCTCTACCTATGAAGAATCAATAATACCTTGAGAATGTTGTTGTTCAACCATGTTTCTTTCCTCATATTCATTTGGCATATTTTGTGGCCAAATAAATGGAGTCTTCAAAAGTGTATCTTCATTTCTTGATCTTGAAATGATGTCATTTTAAATATTGAAAAGACTTCCACCAAACTGAATTAGGAACATAAAGTACTCATATTTATCTCTAATAGATTATTTAATTTCTTCCAAGAATATAGAATAATCTATATCTCTCTTATGCCTTCGTGCATTGTGGATTTCAACAACTTATTGTAATAACAATAGATTTTATGAAAATATTGGACAATTTGGAATGAGCTTCAAAAAATCTAAACTTGATGATGGCCCCCATTCTATAGTAGTTGAATACTTCTTACCCCATATAAGAGGTTTCTCATCAAATTTTTTGATACAAAATTTATGTTAGAAGCTAATTCCATTAAGTTGTGTTGCACATAGTGTTTTCATTAATGGTAAGTTCCATGATGTCAAAAGGGATGCCTAAGGAAGCAGAGGTAGCATCCATGAATCAGCATGATAGTCTGATCTCTTGCATGAACTCATTAAGTGAAGTCAAATAGATTTGAAGTTTATTGAGTTTTATGAAGTTATGATTCCCTAATGAGCCTATGGATAGTATGGTATAATAATTGTCATCGAGACCTTTCTAACAGTATATCACACTCTAGAAAAGTCCTCCAAGAAGAGAAGTCATGGCTATTTGAATATGAGCATTGGGTGAAGGACCTAAACTATAGGGAAAAACCAACTGACACCAAATTTGTTCGAGACTGTGCATCTTCTAGGAAGATACATGGTTCAATGGTTAAGTCAATGATATATATCAATAAAAAAATGCATGATTTTTAATGATGTTAAAGGTCAACTATCTTTCTCAGATATGATGGATCTAATGGCTAGATGAGAAATTGATTCACATATTTCACATCAACCTACACGAAGTTTAACAAGTATTGTTGGCATGTTCTATAGTGACATGTGGTAACTAGCTATTGGCCTTAAGTGATTACATGGACCCCTTAGTCGAATGTCACATAGCTCTCCTATAGAGTCTGTGATGACGTAGCAACTCTAACACATGGCATGAGATTATAGGAGATGACATGGAAGCTTGTATGATGTGGAAAATACGTGGCATTAAACATTATTAAATGATGTCAGTAAGGTGATGTGGTGCCACCAGGGGTTGCCATGTAGCGAGTGCATTTGGTAGTTTTTTATTGGTCAAAATTTGAAATATGGGTGACACATGGCACCCCTCATGAGCTTCCACATGGCATGATGATATCATTTTGACATTATCACGTGGATGACTAGGGACCCAGTCATAAGACACAATCATATGGACCTCGACACAAATGTTAATGTCATGGTCTAAGTGCTTAGGTTTTAGCATGGTCATATGATGTGATCATTTATTTTAAACTATATTTGAAAGAATAAACAATGTGGGCTTGGATAGGCCTCGATACCACATATCTACATATATACATATGACCGAATCTCCATTATCGAATTAACAATGAACACTCTTGGAGGAGTAATATGTAACACATATTCTTGTTTATGATGCATGATTATGAAGTTCAAGTTATATTTTTGTTATTGTTCTGGTTATAGTTAGAATTTGATGTGATTGGAAATGAGAAATTAAAACCAATTTCCTTACGAACCTTTTGACTATGTTCAAGTTCATTATTGGAAGAAGCTTGGAGTTCTATTTTGGCAAAAGTATCAGTTCAATTTTTTCTATATATAGGCAGCTCGGTGACAAATTCCAACAATGGGACAAGATTCCTCTTTTTGAGAGGACCAATTTTGAATATTGAAGTGCTCAATTTGGACAAGGGAAAGTGTATTTTTTAATTAAAATCCCACGTGTGCATATTTGATCTAGTTGGCCCTAAAGAAAATTGAACACCCTTGGAAGGATATAAATACAAGTGACCTCAACCTCATTTTCACAATCACAATTCTTCTATTTTTTGGCTCACATAGGTCTTAGATAGGTTTGCGAAGGAATGGGTTCGCATGAAGGTGAAATTGCAGGGTCTAAAGCTCGCACCTCTATTTTAGGGTTTTGGGTCTCAGCCAAAGGCATGTCACATAGAAATATTAGTTGCAACCACATGTTGGTAAGCTCATGCTTTAGTCACATGCAGAACACGTCCTCCTTATAGCTGGAAACTAGGGTTTGGTTTTTCATTTGACCATAGATTTTGCTTGTTGATCGCATGGTTCCCAGTTGACCGTAGACAATGATTGTTGATTACAGGCCCCTGAATCAAGATTTTTAGTATTAGCATTGTTGGGTTCATTTCATGAATATTTTTTAGTTAATGTTTTTGGATAGTTGTATGGATGAAGATCTGGATTATTGTACTCTCTTGTGTTGAATCATTCAATGACAATCTAATAAGAAGAATAATTTGAGAGGGTTTTCCCCATAGTTGGTTTTTCCCTGGTCTCCGACAAATCCTGGTGTCTCCATGTGTGAATTATTTTCTTCTATTGTTCCTTTATGTTCCACTACATTGATGATGTTGTTGTTCTTTCTATATGGTTGGATATGTTGCCAAATAATGATGCAAATCTGAATAATGTTATGATGTTATGGGGTGAATTTAATATGGAAATAATGAAATGCAATTATCAAAGTAAAAAACAATATAGCCCTAAGAAAAATTAACATGGTATCAGAGCTAAGCTAAATAAAAGTCATTGAATGTCGCCCCTATGAAGACACATTTGATGGATGCAAGAGAAGATGGAGGAGACCTAAAAGAATACTAGGGTTTGAAGGAAACTCTAGGTAGTTTGATTATTAGGGTTTGATGGACATTATGAGGTTAGGGTTTGGAAGAAACCATGTTTTATGACAATGATTCAAGATATGCACTCTAGAAACCCTAGCATCATCAACATGAAGAGGTTCAAGCACTTGCGACATATTTGATGTAGCCTTAAATGGGATAGTCTTATCTAGGCCTGATTATTGTTGAATTTGATGAATATATTGCAGGCATCAATGTTATCTAGCCAATGGACAGTCACAACTCTTGAAGGCTAGTTCAGGGGGAGATCATCACCTCTCATTGAAGATAAGTACCTTTTATATTTATGTTACCTCCTTGTGGTCCTATTCCTGTTTGAGTTTATTTAGTTGATTATTACTTATACTTCCTACATGTATATGTGAGTATTTGGATACTTATAACCTCTTGATGAGATGTGATAAGTGGATTCTTCTTGAGGATCATATGAGATGCAGGAAAAGATGGCTAGTGTAGTGATACATGTCAATTTGTCGCCATGACACTTAATCAGTTTATGGGTCTTTTTACCATCCGTGAACATGTTTGAACCAACTCACTTAGAAGTCAAACAACCCAAAATATCTTGAAGTAGAAGAGAAATTTGGGGAAAATAACTATCACACCTTGTTAAGTTCTATCTGTGCTATTTTTTCTAGAGTTTTCCACGCATTCGTTGAAATTAACTCTGAGAACAACCCGGAGTTGCGCTATGTCTACCACTATAAACCTGTGCAAGTGAATTTAAGAAAGTAAAAATAAAAAGTACATTCTGAAAACATAGTTGGTCAAATATTTCCTAACTAAAAGATTCCAAGTGATGACTATTCAAACTATAACTCTCAAATGATGCATCTTAATCCCGTTTCTCATGGTAACCTAATCCCTCAATGAAGGAGTCTCATCCTTCTCTTTTGGATCTTAAACGTCTTCCTCTTGGCCTATAAAATGACTAGAGGGTAGAGGGATTAAAGAGGTCAAAACTCAGAGAAGACAAACTTATGTTGTTGGTTTGAAATTGGAAAGCTTGTCATCTAAGGAGGAGATTGAAGGCATTTGGGAGGGACCTCATGGCATCAAGGTGAAGGTTCTAAGGCTCCTCTTAATCTTTGATTAATACAAATGAACACTTTCTCCCATTGATTTGTCTTATTGGAATAATGAATGGTTTACAATTGTTTATAATGTTTATTAAGGCAAATTCAATTCCTAATCTCCTTGATCATTAGGTTAAGTTGTTTGGATTATTATATCACATGTTCTTTTGATCCTTTTATGGTCGATGTTTTCAGGTCTTATCAAGCATTAAAGAGCTGCATCAAATCACAACAAGGGATCTTCATCAAGAATTTCGTGAAATAGGTAAGAGGCTCATCCATTAACTTTAATTATTATCATTGAAATAATTTCAACTTAGGGAAAGGTTCAATTCAATTGTCTTGCTTGTTTCTAGTTTCCATCAAGGATCTAGGGAGATCACTCTTGTCTACAAGAGGGATTTGTCTAGTGTAACAAATTGGAAACCATACTGGGGAACATCTATGTTCTCGTATTTTTCCTTAGTTTTTCTTTCTGATTCTTTTGATCTATCCAGACCTAAGTCTTTATAAATTAATGACCTTTCAGATCTGTGTGGTTGATTTTTCGAATTTTTATTTTTTCTTAAGTTTTTTACCCCTGCGTTGTTTTTGTTTGCTAACAGAGCGCAGTTTTGCACTAGTTTTTCCTTAGCAACAAAGCGCATGCGCTCTGTTTGCCACTATTTACCCACACATGCCTTGATAATTTTTGAAAATATAGCTTTTGCTTCAACCCAGACCTGAGTTTGTTTTTCTGAAAGTGTCATTATCTTTGTTTGTACGGTGTTGTGTCTTTTCTGAACTCATTTGAGTGCTTTGTTAATGATATTTGAGAATTAGGTCTTTTTGAAGAAATTAATTAGGGTTTTGCCTGGTTGATTTGTTGATTGACCAAAACAAGATAGATTGTCCTTTTTCTTATGATATTCTTATTTTGTTCTGTCAAATACACAAGTTAAGCCTTAATTGTTTCTTATTTGTGGTTAAACACATTTTGAATTGTAAATTAGGGTTTCTTGAGACCTAGCGCTTTTGTGAAGTAATTGTGGTCATTTTTGCTTGATAAAGGAGATTGCTGCTTTCATATTGGAAATTCCTCACAATTACATTGTTATTATCATTAAATCAAAGCATTGATAGGGAAAAATGTGTTTTCTCCAACTCTCTTGATTGATTTCTATGTGCTTGAAATTTTGAGTGATTAGAGATAAAGAGTATTTTGGCTTATTTAATGTTTAGGGAAACTCAGAATTTGGTTTGTTGACTGCATTTTCATTAGATTAAAGTGAAATTGGTTGCTTTATAAAAAATGGAAAGGTTGTGAGTTTTTTCATTTCATTTCAAAAAAAATAAATCAAAGAAACTCTTTATTTTCTCTAAATAGGATTTCATCTAATTTGAAAGTTGCTATTTCATTTTTAAGTGCATTAATATTTTGAGTCGGTCATAACATCATAATGTCACCTTCATCGCCTATTGAGTAAAGAACAACTTAATAATACAACGTTAATTAAAATTCATCTAGAATTTTACATTTTTTAGGGCTCTTGTCACCTACAATAGCTTATGTGTAGGGCTTTGGAATAGGGAAGGAAGTAAACTTTCCAAAGATACAAACGAACAATAAAATCTTGAGTTAGGGAGAGAAAATCCAATTATTTCCGTTTTTCTCTAAGAAGCTCTTTCTGTACATGAGTTAAGCACGAGATCGTGTCAAATCTAGTGAAGTGATCGTACCCACTTCATCAGCGTAGATATAAGGATTTGAACGTATTACAATAGTATCGAAAGGTACTTGGGGTCACTTGAAAGTAAACCTCCAATTGATCATGTGGAGGAGCCTTCAAGGGGATTGAGCTTGTCACTCTGCCCTTTTGCATACGTTCGATCTCCAACTATCTCCCAAGGTAAAATTGTTGTATTTGGTAAACTTAGTGACCATAATCCTAGGGATCTACCTAAGGTGACGGCAGAGGGAAGGTCCTGTTGTACCTAGAACAGATGTTGACTAGATTCACTTGGACTTTTTGGAGGGTAATCTTTACTCGAGATCGTTTATAGCAGGGTTATTTGCACCAGACTGTTTCATTAAGCAAGTTATTAGGGTAACTGGTTTCAAATGCTCATTTCTATAAAACATTTCACCTTGATCATTGCGACATTGGATTTCATCACCAACTAGTAATTATTGATCTCTGTGAAGAGTCAGTTTGTATGGTTTGAACTCATAGATTTTTAGCGTGTGTTACTTTCTGTGTTTTTTTCTTTTTCTTTTTAGAGACTTTAGGTGTGATTTATATATTGTGTAATTGATCAATTGAAAAAAATTCATTGTTGTGGAATTAATAATACAATCATGTAGAATACTCGAGGACCCCCTTGAGTATACGCCGAGTTAGTTAGAAAAGATAAAAGTCAAAAAATCTAAATCATCAGGATCCGGAACTGCAGAAGAAACAGAAACTTCTACTATTATAAACTTTGATGTAAGAGGAATTGAAGTTAATAAACTGATAACATCTACTATTCTAGGCCTTGAAGTGACAAAAACTAAATTTGATCAAACTCATAAATTAACATCACACTTAGAAGGAATTGATTTACAAATTATTGAACTCATCTAAAATGAATCAGATACTGGAGACTTTTCATATACAAATCCCATCTCTAAACCAGATATTGACGAACATGAGTCTAATATTTATGAGCTTGAGACTCATACACCTACTACATTTCATATTCCATATCCTCCACATTCACCGCGTGTGAAACTTATTTTTACTAATAGTCTCCCTCCTAGTCTCATTTCCATTGAAGACTTTGTTTCAAACGAAGAGGAAGAACCAATAGTTTCAACCAGTTAACCTACAGATATCTCAGAGCTTTTGTTTAGATCCCTTCATCCTTACCCTTGGTATTTAACACCCTTGAACTTTTTAGGACAAGGGATTCCATGATACATGACTCCTTATTCTACCGTACCAAGTTTTGACTGGTCTATGATGACTTCTAGAAGTAACTCATCAAACACATCTATGTTTTCTACTTATCTAGAGTCAACATTGTATGGTGGTTTTCTACCACCTGGATATCACTCTGTTGCAGGAGCTTATTCAGGAGATTCTTCCTCGAACTCATCTTCAAACATTTCAACTAGTGTAATTAACCCTACCAATGAAGGTTTGACATCTGAACAATTTATTAATATGATTTCTAGTAATGTTGGTAATCCTCAAACCAACCCAACAGGTGGTTATTAGTCGCCTGGGGAGAAACCGTCATATCCTCCACCTGGAGGAAAATCTTTTGGTGGATCTTATCCTACAGTTGGGGGGCAACCCCTTGCCAAGAATTATCTTAATTATGCTCAAATGCCTCAAACTGGTTTTGGTCAGCCTATTATTCCTCAACCCGTCGTTGGAATGCCTTACTCCACAATGAATACAATCTGGAACACTTCGTTAAATCAAAAGTCAATTATAGTTGCTTCTTAAATTCATGTGTATCAACCTGCTCAACCTATTGGACAACCTATACAACAATTACCTTTTCAAGGTATGCCTTTTCAATCCCAACCAACTATCTAGGTTAATCCATCAACACCTACCCAACAACCACTTCAACATCCTGTCCCAAGTACTCCTCAAACCTTGGTACAATCTGTTATACCAACAACTGTCAAAACCTAGGTTCAGTTTCGCCTCAAACTCCCATTCCAGGAGTATCACAGCTAATTGTCCCACTTATATCACAAGTAACGGTGAAAACCCTTGTTTAGTCTTTACCTCAGGTATCTGGTGTTCAATCTATTCCTACAATTTCGTCAATGCCCCAAATACCTGTTGTACAGCCTAACGTCCCATATATGCAAGTGTCGTTTCAAGGGCAACCTTTCCAAGGTTTACCCTAGAGTCAGTTTCTTCAAGGTCCACCTTTTCAAGCTCAATTTCTCCAAGGTCAACCTTTGCAAAATCAACCCTTTCAAGGATAGTTCATTTAAGGTCAAATGGGCAAGAGTCTCCCTTTTTAGAATAAACCATACCTAGGCCATATGTTTCAACAACCTATACAACCGCAATACGGTATGGTTCATCATGGATATCCAGGAGGTATGTAGGTTCTAATTGCTCAGGCTATTCCAGGATATCTCGGGTATCCTCCTCGGTACGGGGCTCATCCCTCAGGATTATCAGTATCCGCTCAGGCTCCTAACTGTTAGTTTCCCTTCATTGCAACTTTGGATTTGCCTAACCTCTCTTAGTTAACTAATGACCCACTTCTTTATTTAGAATTTTGGCCATCCATTCCTATTAAGTTTCCCAGTGATATTCCCAAGTTTGAAGTTAAGTCGGGCGAAGATCCATCCAACCATGTTATGACATATGATCTTTGGTGTGTGTCCAACTCATTAATCGATGATTCTATTATATTACAACTTTTTCAACAAACCTTAACTGGTTTAGTAGCCAAATGGTATGTAGAATTGTTGCACGCTTCCTTCAGCACATTTAATGCCCTTTCTACATATTTTTTGATCCATTTTCAGTTGGCCATTCGATATGATAATGTGTTGTACCGGCTACAACCACCCTCCAAAATTTTTCCTTAGCTTCGTTTTGGAGCCTCCCTTCCAACCTTCACAGTAACTTGTCTTGCTTCATCAGGTTCACAAGCTTCAGTGTTTTTCTTGCACAAAGGCAGCCTATCGATCACAACTTGATGCATTCCCCTCACAGGTTGTTCACCTGGACTTGGTCCAGCTATAGGCTGAGTAGCTTCCCCAAGAAAATTGTGCATTTCTGGAGGGAAACCAGCCTTCCCTCCAGAAATTGCGCAATCCTGTCTGGCAGCCTGTTGGGCTCCAAGATTGTGCAATTTTTCCAGTCAACACTCCCAGCAGGAATTGCGCAATTTTCCCCAGTAGGGCTGCTCAACCTAGAATTTGTGCAAATCTGGGCAGCAATCAGTTGCTCTGCCCAGAAATTGCGCAAATCTCCTGGGCAGCCAGCCCAGCTCCCAGCTAGAAATGCACATTTTCTCCCAGTAGTCGAGCAATCTCTTGCATGTGTAGCTGAGTTGATCGGTTCCCTCTGGGACTGAGCAAAAATGACTTGCATGCATGGGCTGCTTCTCCCAAGTCAGCATGCAAAGGAATCCCTTATTTTAGGGATATTTTTCTAGCAGTTGGAGATTACATGCAAGGATCATTTCAGAAACCTCCCACCAAGTTTCGCTTTCCTTAGATTTGTGGCATGTGCATCACAACCTCGATGTTATCAAAACTCATCAACCAAATGTTGCAGAGATCATTCCTCACATCAACCTTGCATCTCTGACATCCCACATCACATCTAGGAGTTCTCGTCACATTCAGCGTAGTTGATTTGGGGTAAGCTCGCTTCCCATGCTTGTGTTGCATTTCTATCGCTTTTTGTGTTTTCACTTATGTGAGTACTGTTTGCTTGATTTCAGTGAGCGCTTGCCGTCGTTTACATGTATATTAGCTTGTCCTAGCATTGTTTTAGTTTTCGTTGCTATCTCACTATTATCACATGCATGAAACTATTTTTCACGAATGGTCGTCGATTCGGAGACTCGCCTCACCCACATGCATGTTGTTCCATTTTCTAAATCGGTCATTCGTCGTTTGCATGCATGATCATTCAATTATTCTTGCACTCAGTATCACCATGCATTCGCACTCACATTCACTTCCAATTTCCCGTCGATGAGTCTGGGCAGCCTTAGCCCGGACCATGCCTCACCAAGACAACATTGCACAATCCTGAGAGGGAAGGCTATGTCTTCCTCTCAGGAAATGTGCATTTCTACCGAGTGACTATCCCCCAGGACTATTTTGCACATTTCTGAGGGACAGTGACTACTGGCCCAGAAAATTGTGCAATGCAGTCACTGAGCCTGCAACCATTACTAGCTGAGATTGTGCATTGCACAATTCCAGCAGTCGGCAGCCAGACTAGACTGTGCATTACACAATTCTAACAATAATTCAGTCTCCCACTAGCCCAAACCGTGCCTTGCGCAATCTTTGCAGTCAGTCTCCTAACCTCCCGACCGAAATTGCGCAACCTTCATGATCAGTCACATAGGCATGTTGCAAGTCGGTTCTCAAGTTCATTTTCATTTTCGACTGACAGATTTCTTTCCATGAGTGTTTCCATGTCTCCAAGTATTTCCGGTGTTCATTTGCCTCTCAGCAGTGCAGGTGCAATGGTTTCCAAGATGGCAAAGTCGAAGACACCGCTCAGAGCACACTTGGATATGCATTCGATCAAATGTCTATGAACTTGCCTAATCACAAAGACATCAAGTTGTTCTTAGACAAGAAAATTAAGATATCACAACGAGCAACATCATGAATAGAAGTTGAAGGCAACATACCGAATGCAACGAACGCAATGAATGCAGAGAATGCAATGAATGCCAGAGGAAGGTTGTTGACAACACAGAGGTGGAACAAAGTTGCAATATCAAGCAGATCCACTGATGATGAAAGAAACTTGGGAGACTCAAGCTATGAGGTGACGGCGTGACATGAAGATCATGTGAAGACAGAGGAATGAGTTGTAGCAGGAACAGGAACAACAGTGGGCACAACATGCACTCACAGATGAAACTGCACCCGTACAAGTTAAAGATCCATCCCAATAGCTGGCACGGAGCAGACATGGTGAGCAGTGTTGTTGATCTCATGCAAGGGTTTTAGCAGCATGCATGTCATTGTGTGCACACATGCAATCCAACCCATTTATCACCCTCACCAAGGCGAAGACAAGAAGCAAGTCCAACTGAAGTTGAACATGTACTTCGGTAAGTCAATGCGCATGACCACCAACACACACTTGAAGATCAGCACAGGCACTATGCATCAGTGTGTGCCAGCTCAACCGCACCCAAGAAGACCATGCATGTGTTAACAAACGAGTTGGATGAAGGAACTGAACCAATGCACCAGATACAACAGAGGCAAGAGTTTTCTTCAACAAGATGTCACCATGGGGTGTATGCACACCATCAAGGATGACCAAGCTTGGCATCAGCTCACCACCTTCACCATCACAAGCATTTCAAAGAGTTGGTCTCATCACAATGGATCGAGTGTCAGTGATGTCTTGCATCACTTGCTCAAGCCATTCTGTCTCACATGAGTACATGTGCATTTTAATGTTGAGTCATGTCAAGTGTAAGTCAAGTGTCAATAGTTGGATGTAACAGTCATAGAGTAGGTGAAGAGTCATGAGAGTATTTGAACTGTCACAAAGGGGAATGGCAAGGGTCACCCCACCCTTTGCTATAAATATTCCCTCATAACTCATTGTAAGGGCTTTTGGTCAGCCAAGATTCTGTTAAGACTATCTTGAAGAAAGCTTGGACAGTATTGTAACGCGCCCTGGCTTCCACTACACGGAGTGAGTACATCTCTTTGGAGGAGCAGGAAGATGTGGCTGTAACATTCCACTATTGGGGCTAGCAGGTTTACATGGATGTATTGTAAGATTGGGACTTACACTTCCTTATATAATAAGAGGCAACACATTTTCATGCATATGTTGTTATTTTAGTTGGACTGCTCCAGTTGCTTAGAAATATATGTTGTTTAACTTATGTAGTTGTGTACGAACTGCTTCGTATGCAATTATATGAATCTTGTTGCAGATGTGTTGTTGGTTTAACCATCACTTTGGACTGTCAATTGATTTGCTTTCTAGCTTGTGATGCATCTTCGCTCGTGTGTTCCCTTCTCAGCTGAGTACTACTACAGGTTGCAAGGGACGCACTCATCTCACCCCCTATGTGTTAGAACCTCTGATTCACCTTCCTTGACTCACTGCAGTGGTCACACCATTGCTACTGATAGAGTTATATTACTTGCCTCTATGCGACATCATGGTCAAGGCATTACCTTACGACCCACTACTGGGACTCCTACACCAAATGCTTTGAGGTCTAATTAGGACTTCTTACTGGGGAGATCCCCTTGACATGTTAGCGGGTCCAGCACCATCAACATAATGGAACTGAACTTTTAACTTCTTTAAAGCAGTGAACGTCCACCCATATCTAAGATCACATTCATGAATGGAGACGAAGAAGTCGCCTAGTTAAATTTTACATTCTAGACCAGATTTTGGTTGAATGGTTCATAAAACCTCTTTTACATGTAATAACTAAATATGTGGCCAAAGGAGGTGTTATAAATGAAGAGCAAGTAATTTCTCATGCTCAATACCTTGATCTTATTTATACTTAGTTTGGTACTTTGCATGAAAAGATCCCAGATTTACTTCGACCTAGTCAAACTAATCCAGCCCTTATAGGATCACATGTCGCAAATGGCATGATTGGTTCTATGAGCCAAAAATATAAGAACAAAAAGAAAAATTCTAAGAAAACTCAAATTTCGGCTCTATCTAATTCACTTGAAGAAGGTCCTTCTCCCGAAATTACTTTGGAAATTAATGTGTAGAGTCATCTACCGGAAAGGGTAAGCAATCCAAAAATATGAAAAAGGGAAAAGGAAAAGATAAACAAGACAATCGTTTTAAGGATAAATCAAACAAGAATGAACCGTCTAATGAAAAGAATAAACCCCAGTATCCTTGCCTAATTTGTGATGAAGATCATTACACCAAGGAGTGCACACATCGTGCCGTTGTTTTGAAGGATCCTTTTCCTCCCAAAGACAGTAAAATGGTTTCTCATGACCAATCCTCCTAATCCACATCAGCATATATCATGATGATGTCTTCCAAAGTTATGGTAGCAACAAGATCCAAAGATTAGACGTTAAAGAGTCTTGTTGAAGATGGAGATGACTCTAGTCCAGCTAGTCAAACTTCCACATCTACTCCTCCTTCTTCTGAACCATTTCATATTGAAAAACCAAACCCTTATATGATAATTCGTCCACCTCCTAAGATTATGCTTTGAAAGTCAACCTTTAATCCTCATGCTAGGGCTGCTCATAACTATAAAATTGTTGAAGATTTGGCTGTGTCACCTTCGATAATGTCAGCTCTTGAAGTACTGCAAATTTTTCCAACACAAAGGAAGTTAGTATTATCAGCCATAGGATTAGTGGATCCTCATGACTACTATTTGATTGTTTTCAATCTCGAAAATCATGTCCCGCATCTTCCACACCAACTGGATTTTCATATACTAGTTCATGCCAAAACTCGACGAGTTTTTCGAACAGTGATTGACGAAGGAGAATCGACATGTATTATGTCCATTGCATGTTGGAAATCTTTGGGTTCTCCAACAATCAATCAATCTCCCATGACTTTGAAAGCCTTTGACGGAAGAGGTTTTTGTCTATATGGACTTTTAAATGATTTTCCAATCGAATTAGAGGGAAAAACGATTGCAATAGATGTTGAGGTTGTTGATGCTCAACTTGACTATAACCTTCTACTTGGTTGAAGTCGGACCTATGCCATGGCGGCAGTAGTCTCGTCTTATTTTAGGATAATCATGTTTCTTCACAAAGGAAGAATTGTGAAAGTAGACCAATTATCTTATTATACCTCAGATCCTAATTCCACTAGTAGTGTGTCTTTTTTTGGAAAATCAACAACTCCCTATGAAGAAGTTGGTGTTGGCCTTCTCAAAGACTCATATTTGATGGTAACTTTCACGTTCCCTCCACCCAATTTCCCTCATAATGATTCCTAGATTAACATTATTACATAAAGTACTTTCGAATTGAGAGATCCATGGAAAGTACTTTCAGAATCAGAAATGATCTTATATGGTAGTGAATTTCCTCATAGCCCTTTTGAGTTAGCCTATGAGGCAATTCAGTCCTTTTCCAACTCATCAACATCTGAAGACAATCGAATGAATACGATTATTGATGAATATTCTCATTTTTCACACTTGGAACCAATCTGTATGCCTAATGGACCTTTTAACAAAGATTTTTTACCTGATGAAGGGATTATGGAAGTTATGATCTTGGAAAAAATGCCATGGAATGATACTCATCATCGTTCAACCTTCTTTCCATCCTTTGAAAAAATTGAGAATAATTTCTCATTTATGTTTTCATCTGAGACCCTTAGTGATCCTCAATGACCAATATCTACCTTTTCTTCCAATTCTGAACAGAATTTAGGGAACATATTGGCAAAGATACCCATAGATATCTCAATTAAACCCGGGATAACTAAAAATGTTCATATAGGAGATTCTTGTTCTTTATAAGAGATTCAAACTTATAAAGCCCTATTTGGTTCCAATTGATGATGTCAATTAGAGCTTAATTTAATGTCAACACGGGAAGGTAAACTTAGAAGTGCCTATCTAAAATATATAGATCTAGAAAGATTCCTAATTTGTCCAAGATCTTAAAGTCCCCTTACAAGAACATATTCATTAAGATCTCTTTCAATAACTAATCAAACCTAGATCTAACAATTGTTTGAGATCTATGATTCTCTTACAAGAACATATTTTACAAGATCTATTCCAACATTAGAACATCTAATAAGAACTTAAAAGCCTATATCTAATAATTGTTTGAAATCTTACGGTTCTCTTACAAGAACACTTTCAAATAAGAGTCATCCAATATTAGAACATTTAACAAAAACTTGAAAACTGAAATCAAACAAAAACATAAAATAAATTATACCTAAAATAAGCAAATAAGCATGCAAGTGAGGCCATGGGGGCCCTCCATAACTCCACAAGCACACCACTTCAATGGAGACTCAAATGTGGAAGCAAAATTGAAGTATGATCCTTTATTCCAAAATCTCCATTACAAACCAACTCTAAGATTCTAAGATTACATAATCCAAAATTCTAAGATTACAAAAACTTCAAGATTCTAAGATTACAAATGGAAGAGATTGTACTCCTATTTATACAATGGGATGAGTAACAAACTCATAATGATCATCCACTAATCTCTCTTTAGTTCCATAAATCTCTCAACCATCTAGACACATAACCCCCTTTTGTCCTTGATCTTCTGCATGAGGTTTATCTCTTCAAATTCGAATTTGATCATTCAAGGCCACATAAAGGTGTCTTGGAAGCTTCCTTGGCACCTACACATGTCACAAAAACAACCCACTTTCCATATATAAAGTAAAATATATTATTTTCTAATATTTAATCAAGAATTTCTCTTAAAAATGCTTAAAAATAAATAATATTTGGAAAATATAAATGAGACCCATTAATGATGAATAATAGGGAAAATGAAGTGACATGGTGGTGAATAATGGGTGATATAATGGAAACATAGGTGAAAAATGTATGGTAATGAGTGATATTTGTATGACATTTTGAAGCCCAAACATACTCCCCAACTGAAGCTCTTGCATGTCCTCATGCAAGCTACTACAATGACTTATTTGATTTATTTCTTAGATGAGCTTCCTTTTACAAGATGTTTGGTTCTTGTGTAACAAACATCTTTCAATCATGGACTTCCTTTTAACTTTGCACATCTTTGGATAACTTTTATTTTTTTGCAAAGCATTTGCATCTTTTAATGATTGGTTCTTGTGTTACAATCATTATTTACTTTGTTGAGATCAATCATTTTAAGAAGTCATTTAATATGCTCATCATTTTGTAGTAGTTTTTATTGTGGGAAGACTATGTGGGTTAAGATGTAATATGAATGAGGGAAAAAATGAAGGGTGAAATTCCCCCCTCCCCAACTGATGGTTTTTGGCAATTTTTAATGAGAAAGGGAATATTTTCCAAATATCATCATTTTAGCGTCTAAAAAGAATTCCAAGATTAAAGGTTAGAAAACATCATACCTTACTTACCTACAAAAGTGGATGAATCATGCATGTTCAGCTGCTACAATTTTGATCTGAAGTTTCTTTTGCAAGTTGTGGATGAAAGATGGATTTGTATTGTCGTATCTGCTACTGGATAGTCTGATGAATCTGATGAGTCTGCTAAATATGGCTGAAAATCTATAAGGCTTGGAAGGTATACAAAATATATAAGTTACATTTTCCTCCCCCCAACCTTATTTATTGACTTGTCCTCAAGTCATGACAAACTGAAAAACAATGAAAGGAAATCTACTTCATCTGCTACAAAATATGGGTCTTCAAGTCTTCAACGGTCGATGGCACAAATCTTACTATGTGATTAAATGTGCTGGTGTCGAACATAGTAAGAATTTGTTGACTTAGTGGCCATTAATGAATGCCACTAGCCAACACGAGAGCTCCCACCATTGATTCCAATGGGAGTCAAGATGCCTAACACATCTTTGTAGGTACGAATAAATTTGTCATGGTCGAGTCACCTACAAGATCCAACGAACAAGGGATATTAATGTACTCCCATTGTTCATTGGCAAGAGTACTTGCCATTAAGGCATGCAAGCCTCTAGGTGTTTTTACAAAGATAATTAGACTCTACGACTTTGACTCAGTGATATGTAGAAGCAGGATTTTATTGGCGGAAGATGAAAATGGTAGAAAGAAAAGGAAATGGAAATGACAAGGAAAATGACAATAAGTGAGCTTTTTGTAAGTGAGCTTCTTGTTTTATTTTGTGGGTTCGGGGTGAATGAAAAGAAGTAGATTTGACTGCATGATTGAAACTTGCTAGGAAAAACGGATTTTGGCTTGCATTGAGGACTCATTGGGATTTACAATTTTACAAAGGGAATATAAGACTGGTTGTAATGAATATGGACTTTTCACATGATTCATCATAAAATTGATCTGTTGGAAGTCCAACTATCGACAAATTAGACTCCTTGAATGATCATCTGATTAATGTAAACCTGCAAAAACTTGGCATTTACAAAACATAAATATATCCAAGCAAAAGTGATCAATTTCTACTTGGTTTTTTTATGCAAAAATTAAACACCAATGAAACGGATTTAAATAAAATCAAATGTATAAGTTAGCCCAATTCCATGATTTTTCTACAAATCCATTTTCAAATATGAAATGAGTATAATTGACTCCCTTGTTATGTAACTTTTGTAAATAAAATTCAAGTTTGTTGCAATTATGCAAATCTCGAACATAGTCGAAATTATTTCATTATTTGCGTCGAGGATATCGAATTTCGCATGTCGTCCTCAATCTTGTATTTGCCAAAATTCATTGTCGAGAGTTTTTTACCTGTTGCCTTTGCGAGCTAGTTCTTAACTTCAACAAAAGAAGTTAGCATAAAATTTCCATTTGCAATTTTTTAATTTTTTTAAATGAAAAAAACTAAACTTTAAAACTAAAATTTATTTTGTACACTATATACACTATACCAGCAACAATCCTTTATTCAAAAACATCATCAATGCACTGAAATAAAAGTCTTTCATCATTGATTCTAAGATCCAATAACTCAATGTTGAATTTGCAGCTTGTAACTTGTCACAACAAGGCTAGGAAAATATGGAAGGGCATTCTCCAACCTGTTTCACAAAGGCGGCTCAACAGAATGGCATAAAAAAGCTCCAAACTGATTTCTCATTTTGTAATAACAAAGCTTAATCAACAGTGAAATCTCTTAAAGCACAAAAGCTTTCAAGATGCAACATCATCATAATTGGGTCTCTTCATTTCCCATTCCTATTGAAATAGTTTTATTACAGCACTACCATTTAATTTTACAACACCCTTTTAGCAGCGTTAGTATTTATTTTTACAATTAAGTGATTATCAATTCTATGATAACAACGAACATCAACAATTTTTTATTTTTTATTTTTTGTTTTGTGATTGCCCCAAAAATGAGCCAGTTCAATCTGTACATAACAATATAATCTCGTCTTTTGGAATTCGTCAATAGAAGGCCAATTGTAAAAGAACAGAGATGAAAGAAGGCCAATCCATATGAATAAATTTTGAGAGATCTGACCTGAAACTGATAGATTACACAAGCTGATGAGGATCACTGGAGATCATACTTACAAATTGCCTGGGTTGCGGAAGCAATTAGTTCAAAAATGGCCCATCATAAAATCCTTCTTCCTACAAGATAGTCACCATCTAATCCTTGTGACAAAAGAGTTGAATCCACATTCCAAACAAAAAGTGAAAGCCGAAGAATTCCATATAACTTTGGACGCTGCAGCAACATGATTGATAATGAGCATGAATGCAATGAGAATGCAAACCAAGATTCATGGAATCGATTTACTCGACTGTTGTTGAAGTGTCGTGATCCCTTGATTCGTGGCCCACTTAACTGATTTTCCTCATTGGTCAGATCAACTTAATCTACATCGCCAATTCTGAAGCTGGAGATTATTCATGCCAGATTTTCGCCTTATGCCTGAGACTTTCTCCATGATTGAGCCCATGATTCCCGTGAGGAGATCAATGGGTAGTTTCTGGGATTGATTGATGTGGGTTGTTCGGATCTCCAAATTTTCCCAGCGTGACAGATGGTCATTTGGTGGCATATGACTTTACGAGTATTTTTTCACTGACCATAACTCAAGATTGAATTCGTATCCAAGGTTCTACATACGAGCACAGCGTTACAGGTGGTCATTGCGTGGCAGATGGGTTTATCGGTCCTTTTCTCTTTGGGTGCAAAGATTGAATTGGCATCCTAGGCTTTATATACAGGCCCTAATATCCCATCTTTCATTCTCAGAGTGTGCAGTTTGCTGAGTTTCCCTTTCGACAGAAGGTTGAGAGTAAGACAAACGAGGGCAAGCATTTCTATTGTTGCGGTCATTCTGGAGCTGGTCGTAACCCACCTCTCGATGCTCCTCACCTTGTTGGTACCTCATTTGAGAACCAACGGCAGCAGCAAGCAAATTCTGTCTCACAACCTACGGTAAATTCTACGAAAGTTAAAAAAACATTTCGCACGACTTTTCCTCTCGTAGCCTTCACTGAAAGCACCCTCCTAATCTGCAGTATGGGCATTCGCTCTTTTTATCCCTGAATTTCATGCTGTTGAATTTAAATCTTGGCAAAATCGGTTAGATCGATAGTTTTTCACATTATTTCCAAGGACAGATAGTCGAATTTCAGCTCAGTACACCATAAAAATATTCTTCAAATATTGAATTTCTTGGTCAGCGGTTCGGTTTGCGAGCAAAGAATCATTTTTTTTTCAACTCAAACTAAGTTCACACAGAAAAAGACATTATTTACTCATACTGCATGAAAAATGTAATTAATCTTCGTAGAGTCCCAACCGATGAAAATGTCATAAGCCTATTTTCAAAAATGTGTATTGGTGAAAACTTCGGCTAATGCCACACTTTGATAATTCAATCGAAATTTTTTTATGCAATGATTCTTTTATTGAATACCATTATTTTTGGTTCTGACGACAGGCGTATTTTAATGAACTTAAAAGCCGTGGGCGAGTTCACAACTTCAAGAATCAGCTAGGATTTTAATGAACAAATTCAATCGCTACCTCAACCTACAGACTTTTCGTTCTACAAATTTGTGGCGATTAGCACAACCAAATTTATTTATAGGTTTTTATTTTCATTTGATTGCAGGGTTAATGAAGGCAGAAAACAAGACTTGTAGACTCGTCATTTCTGATTTATTTATTCTCCAGCGTTTGACCTTCATTTTTGTGCAATGCATTTTCTCAGGCCTCATAGGTTTTGTTTAATATATATGACTTTTTGTTCTGTTTTTATTTTTTAAATTTGTTTTTAATGTTTTGCAATTTTTTTTATGGTTTGTATTTTATTATTTTATTTATTAATGTTTTGTTTTATTGTGAATTTTTTTTTTTTGATTTAAATGAGTTTGTTGGTTTTTTTTCTTTTAAACTAAAATCTAAAAAAAATGAATTTGAATCCTGTTTCTAAAAAATGGTTAGTTTTCAAAAGAATTTTTTAATAATAATAATAATAATAATATATATCATTTTTAATAATATATATATTATGTGAATTTTTTTTTTTTAACTAAAACTTAAAAAAAAAAGACTAAGTTTTATCTAAAATGTTTTTTTTTAAAGATGATTTTCACTCATTTACAAAATTCTTTATTGTCATATCACAAATCAATTTTCCAGCAAAAGTATTTTTATTTGAAATAAATCAATAGATTTTTTGATCTTCCTGATCGCACGAAGTGCAGGAAGAGAGCATACTAATCTCTTGTTTTTTTTCTATTTATGCAGGTTAGCGTGGATGGATAAAACACAATTAAGATTGGCGACAAAACCTTGCATTATCTACACTCTTTCTGAAATGTCACGGGGGCATTTAGACTCTCAGAAGACAAGGCTTTCCGATAATCAAGCTCCTGGCTCACCTGTGATATAGAAACAAGACATAGAGATGCAAAGATGTGCCACTGAATTTATTCATGATGATTTATTTTTTGAAAACAAGACTAAAAACTTCTAATGATAATGACTTCTAATGAGATCTCATTTTTATTTTTCTAATCTATTCTACATTAATTTAAAAGATGTTTTATTTTCTAAGTAAAAGAATGCTTCCAATGAAGCCATCTACGGACTAAAAATTTGAACATGCTCACATCAAGATTTAAAAATTTTACATTATGTTTTGCAAGTATGTGAGAATGTTGTCTTAGAGTTGGCTCAAGGTGATTGTCCTTGCTCTCCAATAAGTACCTGTTCAACGTTGTCAAAGCCCTCATCCGTAGATGGATTAGTGAGAAATAGAGGGTTTAAAATAAAAACTGAATTTAAAATAACTATGTGTGAAAATTAAAATACTCCAAACTTTGAACTCCTTTACGAACCTGCTGTCACCAAGTTCCACAAATTAGTCCATAAAAACAAATGCATAAAATAAATACTAAATCCTTCTAGTTGCACTTCCCCGGCAATGGCGCCAAAATGTTTAGTTCCAATTGATGATGTCAATTAGAGCTTAATTTAATGTCAACCCGGGAAGGTAAACTTAGAAGTGCCTATCTAAAATATATAGATCTAGAAAGATTCCTAATTTGTCCAAGATCTTAAAGTCCCCTTACAAGAACATATTCATTAAGATCTCTTTCAATAACTAATCAAACCTAGATCTAACAATTGTTTGAGATCTATGATTCTCTTACAAGAACATATTTTACAAGATCTCTTCCAACATTAGAACATCTAATAAGAACTTAAAAGCCTAGATCTAATAATTGTCTGAAATCTTACGGTTCTCTTACAAGAACACTTTCAAATAAGAGTCATCCAATATTAGAACATTTAACAAAAACTTGAAAATTGAAATCAAACAAAAATATAAAATAAATTATACCTAAAATAAGCAAATAAGCATGCAAGTGAGGCCATGGGGACCCTCCATAACTCCACAATCACACCACTTCAATGGAGACTCAAATGTGGAAGCAAAATTGAGGTATGATCCTTTATTCCAAAATCTCCATTACAAACCAACTCTAAGATTACAACTCTAAGCTTCTAAGATTACATACTCCAAAGTTCTAAGATTACAAAAACTTCAAGATTCTAAGATTACAAATGGAGGAGATTATACTCCTATTCATACAATGGGATGAGTAACAAACTCATAATGATCATCCACTAATCTCTCTTTAGTTCCATAAATCTCTCAACCATCTAGACACATAACCCCCTTTTGTCCTTGATCTTCTCCATGAGGTTTATCTCTTCAAATTCGAATTTGATCATTCAAGGCCACATAAAGGTGTCTTGGAAGCTTCCTTGGCACCTACACATGTCACAAAAACAACCCACTTTCCATATATAAAGTAAAATATATTATTTTCTAATATTTAATCAAGAATTTCTCTTAAAAATGCTTAAAAATAAATAATATTTGGAAAATATAAATGAGACCCATTAATGATGAACAATAGGGAAAATGAAGTGACATGGTGGTGAATAATGGGTGATATAATGGAAACATAGGTGAAAAATGTATGGTAATGAGTGATATTTGTATGAAATTTTGAAGCCCAAATAAGCCCTATTTCATGAATTTCGCAACATCTTTTCCTAGTCATACGAAGAAATGTCAGGAATCAACCCTAGCATTGTTGTACATGAAATAAAAACTTATTCGGATGCTAAACCCGTTAGACAACGATTACATCCTAAACATCCACGAAAAGCTGTCGCTATCAAGACTGAGGTTGAAAAAAGCAGGATTCATCTACCTCATTCCTTTGACTGATTGGGTATCAAATATTGTGACCATTAATAAAAAGCAAGGAACTATTCGAGTATGTGTTGATTACCAAGATATTAATAAAGCTTTTCCTGAGGACTATTATCCAACTCCATATATCGACCAAATTTTCGATGATTGTGCTAGGAATGAATTTTTTTCGTTCATGGATGGATTTTATGGCTACAATAAGATAAACATACTCCATGTCGATCAATACAAAACCACATTTATATGCCCATGGGGAACTTTTGCTTATCGCAAACTCCCATTTGTTCTAAAAAATGTTGGCACGACTTTTTTAGCGAGCGATGTTTTATGCATTCCACGATATCAATCATATTGTTCAACCTTATTTAGATGACTTTCCATCTCATTCAATGAAAATGCAAGATCACCCATTGCACTTAAAAGCAATTTTCATTAGGTGTAGGAACTACAATATTCGCTTGAATCCATACAGATGTGTTTTTTGTGTGAAATCAGGTCAGCTTCTAGGTTTCATCATTTAAAAAGAAGGCATTTGTGTCAATCCCCTTAAGGTAGAGGAAAATATGAATTTGCCTACTCCTTCTAGCCTTACTCAACTCCAATTTTTACAAGGGAAAGCAAACTTTTTGCGTAGATTCATCCACAATTATGCCGAACTAACCCAAGGTTTTACTCAACTTTACAAGGGATGAGCTTGCTGATAAAGCATTTAATGCATTAAAACATGCACTGACCAATGCGCCATTACTGCATCCACCCGATTATCATCGAGATTAATTTATGTACTTAGCCACATCTGATGCCACCATTGGCATGGTGTTAGTCCAAGAGGATGGTTATAGCATTAAACATGTGATTTACTATTTAATTAGAAGTCTCACTCAAACTGAGATTAAATATGGACATGTGGAGAAGCTAGCCTTGGCAGCTGTACAAGTTGTTCAACGATTCCGTCACTATATACTTCTCCAAAAAACAACTGTCATTTCATATTGCAACCCTATGATGTATATTCTCACTAAACAATTGCTAGGGGAGGAATACTCCAAGTGGATAGTTATCTTACAAGAGTTTGATTTGGAATTTGAAAAATCCAAATCAAAGAAATCTTTGATTTTCGCTGAACTATTGTGTGACTTTCCTCATACTGATATAGAAACTGTAGTAGAAGATTATTTTGCTGATGAATATCTCTTCCTTATTAGTACGTTAGATATGTGGTATGGAGATATCATTATATATCTCCAAACACAAACTTTTAGGCTCAATTTATTTAAAACTGATCATCTTCGAATCTGATACCAATCCCAACAATACAATATTATTGGTGACACCCTTTACCGTCGCGGTATCAATTCTATATTCCGACATTTTTTAACTCTCCAAGAAGCCGAAAAAAATTAAATGACTGCCCTTTGGAGCATATGGTGGTCATATGTCGGGGTATGCTACTGGCTAAAAGATATTACGTGCTAGTTATTTTTTTCCATCATTGTTTAAGTATTGCATTAATATAGTCCGCAAATTCCATAATTGCCAAATATACGATCGCAAAATGCGAGCACCTCCAGCTCCTCTTCACCCTATCATAGTTTTCAATCCTTTTTCCAAATGGGGCATCAACTTCGTCACATGTAACCCTCACTCGGTTGGGGGGCATGGGTATATTATCCTTTCAATTGATTACTTTACGAAATGGGTCGAGGCGATGCCTACATATAGAGACGACGGCAAAACTACAACAGTTTTCATTTTTAGTCATGTGATTTCTTGGTTTAGTGTCCCACAAGCTATTGTTACAGACCATGGTAGTCATTTTCATAACTTTATGATGGTCGAAATATCTTCACAACTCGGCCTACGCCATGATAACTCTACTCTGTACTATCCACAAGCTAATGGTCAAGTCGAAGCTGTCAATAAAGTTTTAACCAATATGATTAAACGGATAGTTGGTATTCGTGAAGGAAACTGACATTCTATGCTCTTTTCAACACTGTGGGCTTACCGCACTACTGCAAATACATCGACTGGTTTACTCCTGTCCAACTTGTTTATAGTTTGGAAGTAGTATTACCCATTGAATGTGAAATCCCATCCCTAAAATTAGCTATCAAATTATTACCTGCTACCTCTGTAGAAGAATAAAACTTTGTACATTTAGCATTTATATGAAAATCGTCGTGATTCCGCACTGGCTAGCAAGGCTCACAAAAAATGTGTCAAATCTCAGTTTAATCAAAACGTTAATCCTCGTTCATATTCAGAAGGTGACCTAGTCTTGGTTTATGATCAAGCTCATGACAAGTTAGGTGTAGGAAAGTTCGAACCCATGTGGCATGGCCCTTACATCATAAAATGTATATTAGATAAAGGAATCAATGAGTTGGTTGATTAAAATTGTATTCCTTTAGGAAATCCCATAAATGGTCTTTACCTAAAGAAATATTATGTATAAATTTTTGGTGAAGATTTGTACATTATTTACCTTTTTTAGGTATGTGTGATAGTTAGTTATTTTCATATTTTCTACTACTTCTCATGCTTATATCGTTTTTACACTTGATTTGCAGATGTCGATGTTATCTCATACTTACATTGGCTTTGCTGATGACGCTAGTCGTAGTACTTGGAATTTATCTTCCGCAGCTTGGGTTATCTATTCACCCAGTGATGAGCTAGTCTTTATTCATGGAATGTCTTAGTCAAATAAAAAACAACATAGTGGAATATAGTGCAGTCATTGAGCTATTAGTTGATCCCATCACATTTCGTATACGACGTTTGATCGTTAGGTTAGTTTCGCAACTCATGGTATTACATTTAAACGGGGTCTATACAATAAGGAGTCCAACAATGTTAAGAGTATTTTTACGAGTCCGTCTTTTGGAAAGGCAATTTGATTATATCCAATATCAACACATTCCAAGATATTTAAACACATTGAAAAATGCATTGGAGAATCATGTGTTAAATAGACATTTGTAAATTTGTAAATTAAAAACAATATTCATTCATACATTGATAAAGATAAACAATAGGAAAAAGTAGTAGTTTTTCATTAAAATAGAGTTTGTATAAAAGTTTGTGTCTACAAAATATGTCATCTGAGGACATAAGGCCTCGTGGCCCTTTATTTTCCGAATATGCTAACACCAAAAATCAAAATGTGGTCCTATAAACTAGAACAGTTAAGCATGATGATGCTCATGATAGCAAACAATAGCATGAGCAACTCGACGCAGCAAACGTCTGAGGGGCCCTAAAACCCCAACTACATGTCTCTAGTAGGCGTGAGGAATGTCATATGTCCTAGTCTTTGGGATATTCGAAGTCAACCTCTCAAGGTTGTGTTCCATCTTTGTCAAGATATCCTCTACCTCTGGGTTAGCTTCCGCAACTACTATAGGTTGCTTTCCTCATCTATCAAATCATATCAAATCTAATGGTCGGGTTGGGCCCACGTCTGCACATGGATTTTAGATAATTAGCCTTTGAAGACAAAAAAAAACATAAAAATTTAAAATTTTGGAAATATGTCAAAATGTGAAATTCTCACCTAGATCACCACATTGAGTTCTGGCTCGAAGTGGGATATCAGGATCACCTCTATAATCCATCTCGGCATATAGAAAGTCCTCAATAGAAACAATCTGTTAGCCTAACTAGCCAAAAAACTCTGCATTATACCTCACTACTGGTCCATCACCTCCATGGCTTTCCATCAGTGCAACCCACCTCATCATGTGTGGATCCCTAGGACCCCCTTCATCTACTAGAATCTATTGTGGCTGGAGAATAGGAATCCTCTCTAGGGAAAAAGTAACAAGAATGGCACCATAACTGAAATTCTTCAGTTTTCCATTCTTACATCTAGTCAATTGGCCCTTCATGTTCACCCCCATCGCCTCACACCAGTTGTACACTATGGATTCCCAGCATTCCACGATCATCTACATCTATGCCTGTGTGGCGAAATGAAGGGCAACGCTACCACACAGTTTTCAAATAGTAAAAGCAATGGTCCTTAGAGGCAAAAGCTTGATGGTCTGAATATCAATTCTCCCATCCTTGGGTTGTGCGCCCCTGCAAAATCATTGTAGATACCCATCAATAGTATCTTCTCCCACCCTCTGTTCGAATAATGAAATATCGGCTCCCCGATGAGACAACCTAGTCAAGAAATAGATATCATCGGTGTAAATGGTAATGAGATGATCGACAATCAAAAAAAATTGTTCCTGGACATTCCAGGTTCTTACCAGCCATGTCATCATATCTACCTGAGCTTTCATCCCAGGAATGAGCCAGTATTTTAGGAGGCCACAAGTTTTGAGAGCTTGCATGGTGGTCAGATCTGCCAAAGTTTCCAAATCATTGGCTTCATGCTCTCTTTCCATCCACTCCATTTTGAGCAATCAAATAACCTAAAATGGCCATTTTAAAAAGATTAGAATCATTTTGGAAACCCATCTCATGTTTTTTTTGGCCCAAATCTTGTTTAAAAATAAACCCTTGGTGCTTGCGTGACCGTCTTTTTATAGACAGGGCACATCGACACAAATTTTTCCAGTAAAATTCCGCACAAGCAATGATTTTCCGTATGGAAAATTTTATCGGCCTGCGTGGGCCCGATTGAAAAGAAACAACGCAGGGCCGAGGGTGCATTTTTAAACATAGTTTTCCCCAAAAAAATAAATGGAAGCTTAAAATGAAATTTTAAATGGATGAAAAGCTAAGTTAAGGAGATATCTTCTACTTGGAAGAAGCGGTGCACGATTTCTTCCACTAGTTAGCTCGAAATCAGTACTGGAAGTCTCGTGGTAAAAAATCCTCTCTCTGCTCTCAAATGGTAAAAATGCAAATGGTGAAAATAATTTACCATTCCCATTTTTATAGGATTTTTTGAAGCTAAAAATATTATTTTTTATATTTAAAACCTTTTAAGAGGGAAAATGACATTTTTGAGCAATCATGATGATTTTTTGAGTTTAAATGCAGAGGATAGGTTACAGAGTGACGATGAATCATTTTGACTATTTATCAGACTTTTATCACTTTTCATGCTCTTAAAAATTTATGGAAAGAGAAAATCATGGAGTCCTCTTTTAAGCCCTTTTCAGACTCTTTCAAAACAAAAAGATTTTTGAGTACTTGCTTGTTCAAACTCGTAAAAGTAAATGACAAATCATCCACTCAATATGTGTTTACCCCTTTTATGCACTGAGTTAGGACTATTTACGAAAAAGGTATACATTGATTGAACATGGTCAATAGAGTTCTCTCTTGTAGTATTTTATCCTTTTTCGAGCCTAATAGACTAAAAATTATGAAAAAGAACTTGATGGAGTCTACTTATGTTTTTCTTCTAACTCTCTAAAATTGAAAAACATCGAGCTTTACTTTCTCCGAGCTCGTTAAAATTTTACGGTAAAAGAACTGAATGAGTTTCCTTTTTGTGTCTTTTTCAAACTCTTAAAATAAAATGACATGAAGTCACTCCTTTATTGGACTCATAAAAACTAAACAATATAGGACCCATTAAGCATAATGGGACTAAACCATTCCTTCTTAGGGTTTGTTAAAATTACTTCAATGGACTCATCTGAAGGATGAGCTTACAGTGCAAGCATATGTTATCATCCTCAAGATTGTAAAAAATAAAGAGGTACTTTCTAGTAATGGTGGAGAAAAATTGGGAAAAGATGTCCATTTTACATTATCATTTTTTAAAGCTAGCAAGTCGCTCTTAAACACGACACTCCATCACACTCATGTCCAGGTTGGGAAATCCATTTGTCTTACAATTAATTGAACCTCATTTGAAAGTCTTCATGGTTTTTGGTGTTATCGTTAATTCAAATGCCGCCAAGTCAATTTTCGTGTCGTTATGTGTTCAAGAGAAGTTCAACCTCAGTTCAAAACCCCTGTGCAAATTCTAGCCTTCAATCGCATCGCCCATCCTTGAGTCAGTCCTTGCAAACTATTTTCAAAACTTGACATTACGTTTTGTGTCGTACGCTTTCATACAATGGGTCGCTTCCTATCGACTTCAGCTCATTATCTAGGAATTTGATCTAGAAATCTTCAGTACCTTAAAACCTGCATACCTTAATGGTAGGTTTCTTGCTTTCGACGATGGGTTCTCATCATTGGCTTTGAATCGAACGATTATGTGAGTGTTCGACTTCAAATCACCTATTCACACTTCATTGTACTGGAAGTACCTTGAGAACCATTTTCACTATTAGTGGTTTCTCTCACGCTTGTTAACAATTCACATCATTGACTAGTAATCAAGTGGTTTTTTCTATGTTCGACCTCAAAACATTCACTTGCATGGTTAGACTCGTATTGTGGATCGAGAGATGGAGATCAAGACCCTGGATCTAGTCTCATCAATCCAGGTTGCAAGGAGATTTTATATTCATGATTATGTAGACAGATGGCTACGTCCATGTTGTATCTATCATCTATATGATTTTGGTTTTTTCATGCTTTTTCATTGAGTTCGCTTTACTCTGAGTATGGGAATGCCTATCTCAAAGATGATTTTTGATACATATTTGCATTGTGATCCTTGAATGTTCCCTCCAGGTTTCCAACCATTGCCTCTGATCCAATCCTTGGAATGATAAATCGCTTCAATATTTTAAACTTATTTTACAGACTTCGCACTTTAGGGGGAAATTTGTTACATGTAAATTTGTCACCATGACACTCAATCAGTTTATGGGTATTTTTACCATCTGTGAACGTGTTTGAATAACCTCCCTCAGAAGTCAAACAACCCAAAATATATTGAAGTAGATCATAAATTTGGGGAAAGTAGTTGTCACACTTTGTTAAGTTCCACCTGCACTAATTGTTCTAGAGTTTCCCGCGATTTTGCTAAAATTAACTCTGAGAATAGCGCAGAGCTGCACTCTGTCTACCACTATAAACCCACACAGGTGAATTCAAGAAAGTAAAAATAAAAAGTACATTCTAGAAACATAGTTGGTCGAATATTTCCCAACTAAAAGCTTCCAAGTGATGACTATTCAAACTATAACCCTCAGATGATGCATCTCAATCCCTTTTCTCATGGTAACTTAATCCCTCAATGAAGGAGTCTCATCCTCCTCTTTTGGATCTAAAACTTCTTTCTCTTTGCCTATAAAATGAATATAGGGTAGAGGGATTGAAGAGGTCAGAACTCAGAGAAAACAAACTTATGTAGTTGGTTTGAAATTGGAAAGATTGTCATCTAAGGAGGAAATTGAAGGCATTTGGAAGGGACCTCACGAAATCAAGGTGAAGGTTGTAAGTCTCCTCTTAATCTTTGATTAATACAAATGAACACTTTCTCCCATTGATTTTTCTTATTGGAATAATGAATTGTTTACAATTGTTTATAATGTTTATTAAGGAAAATTCAATTCCTAATATTCTTGATCATTAGGTTAAGTTGTTTGGATTATTATATCGCATGTGATTTTGATCCTTTTATGGTTGATGTTTGTAGGTCTTATCAAGCATTCAAGAGTTGCATCGAATCACAAAAAGGGATCTTCATCAATAATTTCGTGAAATAGGTAAGAGGCTCATCCATTAGCTTTAATTCTTATCATTCAAACAAGTTCAACTTAGGGAAAGGGTCAGTTCAATTTTCTTGCTTGTTTCTACTTTATTTCAAGGATCTAGGGAGATCTCTCTTGTCTGCAAGAAGGATTTTTCTCGTGTAGCATGCAGGAAGAGAAGAGCTATAGTTTTCCATGACAAGGAAATTGACAAAATGCTACAGTCTCCCATGCCAAATAATAAGGTGCACAGGTATTTGAATACTACAAAGTATGCATGGTATATTTTTCAATGTTACGTTTCAGCTGCAATATGGATGGCTAGGTAACCCCTAAGGTATGGTGAGAATGTCTCCTTCATAAATGGCTCATGCATGCATATGAAAGTAAATTTGATTCATGGTATTTGTGATGGGATGGTGCACTTAGTATTGGACAAGCATCTTACATTCTATTAAGTCGTGGTAAAGCTACATAGTAACATCGATTGGTGCTCTTGATATCTAGCAAGCATATTTCATTTTAGACATGATGAATTTCTATATTTTATGAAGCAAGTTAAATACATTGTTTTTAATATGGTGACTAGATACTATTGTTAATGCTTGCGAAAAGAATTATAACCATGATGATAGAAGTGTAACAATGAGATTGATATTCAAGATCTTATTATTGATTGTGGTTAGGTTATGATGAGCTTAGTAATTATGACATATAGCAAAATTGAATGCCCTGGTGATGTTGTGATCATGATTCTTGAGGTATACTCCTATTAGATATTTGACACTAACCCTTGATGAAAGATTGATGTGATGATCTGATGATGAAGTAGTGGATGCTAACATGATATGACCATGATAAATATATGTTTTTAGAATCTAATATAGTTTGATGATCTAATAATTTTGTTGATGCATCATAGTATTATAGATAGAATGATGTATTAAATAATGATTATTGAAGTGGATTCCCATTCAGAGGGAGAAACTCTCCATAAGATACCTACATTTGAATTATATGTATAGAAAATTCTTTATTGTTGAAGTAATATTTCTAGACATGAATAGACAAATATCTGATATTTTTTGTCTGCAGCAAAATCTGGTCTGAGAAGAGAGGGTTTTCCTTACTCTAAGTCCAAACCACATAGAAGAAATCTTATCATTGTGGTTATAAGCGTCCATCTGCATAGATGAAGGTCTATGGGTGTAGTTGTTCCTATAGGTCACAAAATCTGAAGCTTTATGCATAAAATCAGGGATGCACCGGGAGTATAACAATCCCATAGATATGGAGCAGGCATCAAAAAGTTCTATGAGCAGGGAAGTTTGAATATTTGAATTACTAGAGAGAATGTGAATGTGTTGACTAAACTTGTGTTTGTAGGTGACCAGAATATGCATATCAATATGTCATTATGATTTAACCATTGAAGCTAGTGTATGACAATATTTTATAATAGTTGCAAGGGTTTGACAAGATTTGGTTGATTGGTATAGATGAGCAACGTTTGGAGTTTTGACATGATGCTTGATAGTTCATAAATATTCTTTAGAAAATTGACATGATGCTTCATATGTTTTTGGCTTATGGATTGATTGAATTCACAAATATGACAAATTAGGGTTTTGAATTGATGACTAATGATTTGATTTGACAACTAAATGATTTTCCTTGATGACAGTGCTATATGGGCATATTAGTTTTCAGTGATTAATGTTGGCATTGATTTTATTGTATTTGGCACATTGATTAAATTATAAATGGTTGTGATTCAGCATGAAGTAATATCACAATGGATGCAACTTGTATGACTCATTCTTGGTATAAGAATGAAACTTATATGACTTGCCCTTGATGTATCCATTCATATTTAGTGGCAGAAATGATTCATCTTATGATCAGAAGGATGTCAACTTGATAAAGTTATATTGGACAATGCTTGGTAAATAAAAGGCTGTTGTAACTTGGTATTTGGATGTGAGCTCCACCTAACATTTGATCCAAAAAGTTTGTCACAGGGATATTGGCAAAAAAAAATATGATTTTGATATTAGTTTTGATCTAGATTCTAAGGCTTGATAAGTTGATTTCGTTGATGATTGCACACTATTGATTTATGTAAGGCTGAGGATATTGGTTTGGTCAAGTGTTATGTTTGCAGAAAGAAATGTATGAAGAAATCTCTCCGAGCCTGGTATGTTTGCATTGACAATTATTTGGTGAAGCTAGGAAGATGTGAAAATCCAAACCTCTACTCCAAAGAGTGGTCCATGTATGGATTTGATTTTGGTTTTATATGTTGATGGTATATTCTTGACTAAGGAATGAACCTCGGATGATTAATGTAATAGGGAGTTGGAATCTGAATTTCAAAAGGAAGAATCATGGCATGATGAATTACTTTATGAAGTTTATCTATATTGTGAAGCTATTAAAGAGATTTTGGAAATTGGAAATGCAAATCCTTGGACACTCTAATTGAATTTCAAGAAGTTATGAAGAGATATTATGTAACCTGCCTTGGAAACTAACATATAATTGAAGAAATGATGTTCTATGTGAACAATCATCTGTATATTCATATGCTTTTCATAGAATCTGAGTCAATTCATGATTGAGCATCTTCATATGCATTGAGTTGTTGTTGAACACACTTCGATGCATTTTCATGGGATGGTCATTTTTTGGTTTGAGACACTCTTCCTGTGATATGTGACTGCATGGATGTACTGATGTTATTTGGGATCGTTATTAATGAGATAAGAACATATGGGTGTTTCCTTAGTATGATATCTACCATGATATTTTTGGATGATAATTTTGTAGCTTTAAGCACAACCGAGGTTGAAAATGATGTTATTGGCATAGCTAGTTGTGAGTCAGGTTGAAGAAGCTCTTTGGAGAGTCGTTTGAGCAGGTTCTAGATATAACAGGGATACATAGTGATAATATTGAGTGGGATCTGAATGGAAAAGAACCCATATATATTTGGGACTAAGATCTCTTCATATATTGAGACAACATTGTCATACGAGATGTTGGGTAGCGAATCCCCCGCGTAACAGCTTTGGGGCTTAAAGTCCACAATTTAGGGTAACGATATTGTAAAAGGCTGTGAAGTGCACGGAGCGCGAACTATAATGGGTTGAGTCAAAGGGTTGTCCACCTGAGAATAATGTAAAATAATAAAAAGCGAGTCGGTTTGCCCATGGTCCGCGGACCATGGGAAGGTATAAATAGAGCAAAGTTCTAAGGATAGAAGGTAGCTTTTGGTTAAGATCTAATGTATTATGGGTTTTTGAAGGCAATATTCGCTCTGAGTTTTGTAAGTCCGAGTCATGGGTGGTAGTAGTTAGAGTAGGCTCTGCAGCTGTGTGCATAGAGGCCTGGTAGAGTACTATGTGCGAGGACCCCTGCAGCTAAGTGCGCAGGGTGGAACTGATTGTACTGAACAAAAGATTAATAGAGATAATTATTCTGAATTATTGTGCTTTTGGTCGCATATCTATATGTTTATGCTTATGTTTTGAATTTATGCATATCTGTGAGATTTATGGTTGTGCGTGCTGGTTATAATGGTTGAATGCTTAATTAAAGACCTTAAGAATTAGATCAGATCTATAATAAACACATTAATAATAAGAATCTAAGAAGTGCCTTGTCGCCGAGCTACACGAAGGCCAAACTGTTGTGTTGAGTATCGCGAGTGTGCAGATCGGTTGGCGACCCTTCCAATCCTCATCAAGACATCCCTAGGGTGCGGAAACCTGGCTCCAACACCCTCCCCTACTACCTCGGGTGAGACTTCAGTCCGCGCTCCGCGGATTGTTTCCGAAAGGGCCGGTAGTGCAGGATTTGTTTGGATAAAACACTTCTGAACCTGGGTCAGGCCCCATCAAGCCAACAAATGGTTCCGTTGCTGGGACCGGGATCTGCCTAAGGAATTTCTAATGTCGAAACACTGGAACCCTACAAAGAAAGAGATTGAAGATTGGTTGAATCAGAAGCTTCACGAGTTCATGGTACAGGAAAACAAAACTCCGCAGATACTTGAGAAGAGGTGGCTGGATTGCTATATATATATGGAAATCCATGGGATCTTCTTCCTGTCGTTCTTGTCAGAACTGTATGAGTGGGTCGCGTGGCTAGCCGATAGTCAAGGAAGGTGCAAATTGGATCAGCCGTTCGTGTGGACTCCAGAGTTGGTGCGCAGGCTAGAAGCATCTGAAGATAAAATCGCATGAGTGGTAGATCATTGGCTGGATCGGATAATATGAGAGTTTATCACTGAGTTCGCGATAGACACAACCGTGAAGTACAGCGAAGCTGAGCGACGTTTTCTCAAGGGATCGCAAGGTAAGTATATCAAATCATTGAATACTTGGATTAAAATGTTGTTATGTGAAAAACGGGTCATGCGAATCCATTGATGTTTGGGATAACATGGAGCGGAAGAGGCTACCAAGGGATCGAAGGATTAGAGAATAGTCCCCTGATTTCACTTTCGCAAGAAAGCGAGGAGGAGCTCGCTGGGTTCTCTCCGAGAAGTGCGGTCCGATTGATAAAGCAATGCATTCCACAGTTACCACCTCCATCCATGCCATCACCCACTTCACCTACATCAACCCCATCTTCACCCACCCCACCTCCACCACCTCCAAGGGTTGGAATGGCAAGTGCAATCAAGTTGCCCGTATTTAGAGGCATAGGAAATGAGGAACTAGATCAGTTCTGGTTCATGGTAAAGGCAGTATGGGAAGCCCAAGGCGTTACGGATGATAACATTAAAAAGGCTACTTTAGTGAGCGCGCTACAGGATCGTGCGTTGACATGGTATATCAAGCACTCTAGTGATCATCCAAATGTCAGAATAGCAGAGATCTAGGATGCATTGAACAAAGAGTTTAGCTGACCAAAATCAGAAACTCAGTCAATCATCAGATTTAAGGAAATTGTGATGCTTCCAGGTGAGACTCCATGGGATCTGGATCAGCGCCTAAAGAGTATGATCTGTGAGGCTAATATGACACTTTCAGATGCGCAGCACCGCGCCTGGTTTGTGGCATCCCTGACACCGCACCTAAGGATGGCGCTATCACAGCAGAAGATCTCAACCTAGGCTGAAGCATTAGAGATAGCGATGAGGTTGCATGAAACTCCAATACAAGATCCTAGGTTGGGAGTTCAACAAATCCATGCACAACTACAAAACCTATGCTTGGAGATGCAGAGTCTGAAACAAGACAGGGTGCCCCGACTGGAAGTGTGAGAAGAAGTGTGGTGCATAAAATGTAGAAGCTAGGGCCACGATAAGGATCATTGTCTGGTATTTGCGAACTATTTGGCAGGGCCAATGCTGTTGAGACCAGAGGCACAGGCGGGGCCAATTGCAGTGCCCATGCTCTGGTGCACGATCTGTCAGGTAGGAGGAAAGCACACAATGGACAACTGTCATCTATTATAGAAGTTTACCCAAACCCCCCAGTAGCTATTTTGCAATTTTGGTAGATCGGTGGACCACGATGAACGAGACTGTCGGAGTTATGAATTGCTGATGGATCGAACACCTGCCTACAAGATGCAAACTGAGGCACGAGGTCAAGATCCAGCCGCAACAATAGCATGCAGAGGGTTCCAAGGGCGAGGATGAGGACGAGGAGGAATGGGACCTGGATGAGGCCGTGGATAGTTAATCTGCTACAATTATGGAGGACCTAGGCGCTATGCGCATAACTGTACCAACCCAACTAGGATATCGTGTTCATATTGTGAGCAGTTCAATCACAAAATGATATATTTTCCCAGGATGATAGCACAGATACATGAGAAAAGGGTAGCACAACCTATGCCAATGCAGAACGTCCAAATGATGAGGTCCGAACCACACGAAGAAGACCCCAACGTGAACATGATGCTCAGAAGTGGCACAGCCATAGGGGAATATAAAGGGAAACAACTTGAAGAAAATACATGGGTTCACAAAGCTCCTACAAAGCAACTTGAGTTTGACTTGGAATGTGCAAAGGAGACGTTTATGGAAGCTAAGAAGAGCTTCACGGAGGTCTCTACTTCAAGTAGTAAGGATTAACCCGAGCTAGAAATGGATCCCTCTATGCTAACTACCTTTTTAGAGACATGCATAAAGCTACTACGTGACAATAAGGCAGTTAATGGATGCAAGAGATAATAACAAGGTGTGCAGGGTCAGGTGAATCGCGTGTGGTCCGCAAACTGGGAAGGCATGCTTTGTGCACCGGGCGGGAAATGCGATTGACGGCGCAGAATGGCAAAATTTGAAATGGATTAGGTCATCCTGGACTTGGGTTCAGATGCGAATGTGCTACCTAAACAGACATGGGAATGCATGGGCAGGCCCACATTACAGTGGTCTCCTATTCAATTACGGATGGCGAACCAACAAAAGATCTTGCCCATGGGGAGATTGCAAGGAGTAATAGTGGATATAGAAGGCGCAAGCACACAAATGGACTTTGAGGTAATAGAAATTGTGGATGACAACAACCCTTACCCCACGTTGCTAGGAATAGATTGGGCCACAGATATGAATGGAGTCATCAACTTAAAGAAGCAGAAGATGATATTTGAGAAAAAGTCCCTATGCGTAGTTATTCTGCTAGATCTAGCCGAAGGAGCACACTACACTGAACCCGTACGCAACGATGGAAGTGATGATGACTTGGATTATATCTACAAAATAACTACGCGAGATCAATATTAGGTAAATCCGACTGCAGAGGGGCGAATATCGTGGGAGCGCGCAGATTCCTGCACCTCAGATTCAGATGAAGAAGACAAACATTGGCATAATCAGTTGAACGAAGTAACAACATTAAACTGCAACATGATGACTAGGTCGTTGTGTTGCGTAACAACCCAGGATCAAGAACTACCGACGTATGATGGGTTGACAGTGGTGGATGAATTCTTGAATAAGTTTGAGAGCACAGTACCAGAGCACCAGAGGTTTGATGCATTAAAATGGGTGTTGCGCGATGCCTGTGCGTTGGTGGGGAACACATGAAGGAACCTTTGAAGACTGGCATGGCTGCAGAAGGATGATGTAGATAAGGTTTGGGAAGCCAGAACTACGAATAACCGAGAAATATGATGGACGTGATGACCTGCACGTGCACCTCACAAAATGGACCAAAGCCTATGGAGAAGAACCCCAGCTAGAGTGGGTACACTTATTTTATCATACCCTGGATGTCATCCCAAGGAACTCGTATACTGAGACAGAACTCTGACATGGTACAGGCAAATGGGATATCTTGTGTGAAGGATTTTTATTAACGTTCTTATTTGAGGACCAATGGATGGATACTGTTGACGATGTGCTACAAGTTTTGAAAGCCACCATTTTCAAAATACCACAGGAACCAAAAGAAATAGTGCAACCAGTATGGTCACATCAGTTAAGCCAGGCCCTAGAATGTTACAATGTGCAAGTAGAGGATGATGATGATGACCCTAGAAACATTAGTATTCCAGAAATAGAGGGGAGCCGTGAGGTTCGTGAACCATCAATCGAGGACCTCGACATCACTGCGCCATTGAAATCGAAACAAGTGAACATTGGTAGGGATGCGGAGCTGAAGTATGCAATGCTTGGGGACTATTGGGACGCTGCCACGGTGAATAAGGTCGTCAAGTTACTTCGTGAATATCTAGACTTATTCCCGACCAAAATAACCGATTTAAAAGAGATCCTCAGGGACCTAGGGATAATGAAGATAACTCTGAAACCGGACACAAAGCTAGTAAGGCAGCATCCTTACCATTTGAATCCGAAGTATAAGGAAAAGGTCTGTGAAGAATTGGACAAAATGCTTGCAGCGGGAATTATTGAACCTGTGGAAGAATCTGACTGGGTGAGTCCTATGATAGTGCAAGAGAAAAAATAGAAGGGAAAAATTTGAATCTGCATGGACCTCCGAAAACTGAATGACGCCTGTGTTCATGACCCATTCCTGACGCCGTTTACAGATGAAGTTCTGGAGAATGTTGGTGGACAGGAAGCATACTCATTTACGGATGGGTTCTCAGGGTACCATCAGATAAAGATCACACTGGAAGATAGAAGCAAGACTACCTTCGTGACCGAATGGGGATGTTTTCAGTACATGGTTATGCCCTTTGGGTTAAAGAACGCCCCAGCAATATTTTCACGCGTAGTAGTGGCCGCATTCAAGGAATTCATCCACAAGTTTTGGAATTTTATTTTGACGATTGGACTGTATTTGGGTTAGTCAAGAAACATATCGCGAGCTTACGGTTGATGTTGGATACTTGTCAACGACACCAGACTGCGTTGAATATTAAGAAGTGCACTTTCCTTGTCCCCTTTGGAAATTTTCTCAGCCACGTGGTCTGCAGACAAGGCTTGATGGTGGATCCTGCGAAGATTGTTGTCATACTCAATTTGGAGGCGCCACGAAGTGTCAAACAACTGCACACCACATTGGGACACATTGGGTACTACCGCAAGTTCATTAAGAGCTACGCACAAATCACAACACCAATGGAACAGTTTTTGAAAATGGACACTACATGCTATTGGAATGAGGAATGTAAGAATAGTTTGGAGGTTCTCAAGGAAAAAATGGCATCTGCTCCTATTCTGGTCTTTCCAAAATGGGACATCGAATTTCATATACATGTTGACGCATCGTGTATCGCGTTGAGCACTGTAATTACACAAGAAGGTGTGGAAGGCGTCAATCAGCTGATCACATTAGCAAGAAGACAGCTATCCAAAGCTAAAAATAACTATTCTACTACTGAGTACGAGGGACTGGCGATGGTATACGCACTCCAGAAATACCACCACTATTTGTTGGGTTGGCACTTTAAGATGTATAATGATCATTCCGCGTTGAAATACTTAGTGAATAAGCCTGTGTTAGGGGGGCGTATTTGTAGATGGTTGTTATTGTTCCAAGAATGTGACTTTGAGGTCATCGTGAAGTCGAGATGCCTAAACACAGGTCTAGATCACCTCTCGCGAATTGAGAACGGTGAGGAGCCAACAAATTTGGAGGAAGACTACCCAATGCATAGCTCTATGCACTGCGTGTCACGGACGGCCACTTCGAGGATATAATCCACTTCTTAACCACAGGGACCACACCGCAGGGATATTTAGTTCAGCAGAGGAAAGAACTGGTGATACGTGCGGTGGATTTTACTGTTATCACAGGGCACCTCTACAAAATGGGAAACGATGAAATATTATGAAGATATGTACATAAATTTGAGTGAGGACAAATCCTTGCAGAAGCACATGGGGGGGGCTGCAGGAGGGCATTATGCAGGATGCGCAATAGCGCAAAAGATTCTTCACGTTGGACTATGGTGGCCAACCTTACATCAAGAATCGAAAGTGTACTGTCAGGCCTATGATGTATGTCAACGAACTGGGAAACCATCACGGAGGGATGAGATGCCACTCAATCCATAGATGACGCTACAACTGTTTGAGAAATGGGCGATCGACTTTATGGGGCCTATCACACCTCAAGGAAAGATGGGTGCGCACTATATCATCACCACGATAGAATACTTGACTTGATGGGCGAAAGTGCAACCAGTTAAGGACTGCACGGCCGCTACAACTGCAAAATTTTTGTTCGATCATGTGTTGACACAGTTTGGATGCCCGAAAATCCTAATGAGCGACCCCAGAATGCACTTCCTAAATGAAACTATCAGCGCACTCACTGAGGAATTCTAGATATATAATCAGCAAAGTACGCCATACCATCTGTTATCACTCAGATTTTCCTAGAAGTTGTTGGGAAGAGGAAAGGGGTCTGAGGTAACCACAAACCAACTTTTAGGTACAGAATCTAGTTAATCTGTACCCAGAGAGGGCTCTCTCTTTAAGTTTTATCTTTTTTTTGAAAGATATTAGGCTAGTTATGAAAGTTTATGGGTTTTGATTGTGTTTGGTGGTGAAATTCAATAGCAGAGGGGTAGGACTAAATAGTTTAGGCCACTGGGCTAATGGAGTCAAAGAAGATGGCTCAACTGGATTTAGTTTCTCAATAGGGATGGTTTCACAGGGCAAGATAGCTAAACAGGGAGCAAATAGAGACTTAAAAAAGATGGAATGAGCTCAAAAGGGATGAAGAACAATTAAGAATCCTTCAACATATTTTTAGAGAGGGAACTTGGATGATTACCAATAAAGAGAAATTAAGAATTATTTACTAAATAATCAAAATGAGTGAACTAGGAAACAGGAGCAATTAAGAATTCATTGCTTATGCTAGTTTAGAGGAAAACATTAAGAATGAAAATGATTGAAAACAGATTGCACTCAAAACTTTATAAATTATTCTTTTTTGTTTTACTATTTGGATATGAAACACAATTGATGTAATAAACAAGAAAACTTTAAAACATGAGATATAGAATACTTATTCATCCGGTGTTTGACACATGAATCCTGTGAAAAGTCCTTTGCATTAATTCTTCATCCAGCTAGCCATACAAAATTTGTCCAACAGCACTTTATTCCAAAGTAATCAGTTTTACAACAATGTCTAAGAATCCACCCTCAATACTCCAATTGAGGGAGTATTTATACAAAAAACTTACAAAAAATATCTCATAACAAAGTGAGATATATTCTAGGATGACTATCAATAAGTTACAAGAAAAATAGAGACAGATGGTCTCGTAGATAGAAGAAAAGCCAAAATGATGTCTTGTTGTTCCTATTCTTGTGAATGTGCTGGAGGTAGGCCCTATAATTGGACTTGTTGTTGTCTTCTTTGTAATTCTGTGTTGGCTGACCTATTTTCATTGATACTCTTTACCTACTCTGATACTCTTTGACCTGTTTGATCTCTGTTTATCCTCTTTACCATTACTGACTGTAGTAAATAACCAAAATTTACCTTTTACCAAGGATAATTTACAAAATTTCTAACATTTCTTCCCACCATTTTGGTTGTGGTATTCTGGTTTTTTGAAGTTTTCTCAGTGTCTCATCAGTTTTGATGTACCTAAAAAAGGTAGGCTGAATTTGAAACAAGTGCTTTATTTCATGCTCGACATAGAATAGGTTCTCTAGACTGTCATTGAGAACTCTCCCTATAGGCAATGCTTTGGATGCTGATGCACTTGTTGATGAACTTGCCTGGTTGCCTGCATATTGATTCAATTTGTCCACATAACCTATATGCCTCATTAATTTGTCATTAATAACTAAAGGACTAGGCAACCCTTTACTTTGCAAAATACCAAATTTCTCCATAAATGCATTAATTTCTTCTTGCATGTCATGACATCTTTTTTCTAAATTTTGCATCGGAGTTCTTTTAGTTAAAACCCTTTTGACTTCCAGAATTGTCCCTGTTTTGTCTTCAATTCCCAGTTTCGTCAATCTGGTATTTATTTTTGTTATTCAAAAAATTTCTAAGCCGGGTGGCTTCCTCAAGCATCTTTCCTAACTTTGCTCTTGTCCTTTAAATCTCTTATCGCGCTGCCTTTACCAAATCAATTTGTTCAAAAATTATTAGGATTGATAGACAAACATCATTTATTGATTGAGTGACGTTGGCCCAAAGGATTTTTCTAATTTCTACCAAGGGTCCATCAAATGTGAGATCCTTTTCTAATGATTTCACCTCTGTTCTAATCCTTTGTTTTCCCTTACTTTCTCTGCAAAATTGATCTTTGAAAGATCATACTTTTGCTCCAAGGTAGCAAATTGTTATTTTACCTTTTGCAGCTCTGTAACTTGGAGCTTCAATTCCTCCATTGATTTTATTAATTCATCTGGGCTAAGACCTGAAATTCCTGCTTGTGCTATACATTTTGTTGTTTTTGTTGTTACTACCTCTGCTGTGACCACTGGAACATTAGGTGCCAGAGCTGTTCCAAGGGTGGAAGGGACTACAGTGGAAACTACTGGAGTCACATTAGGAGGTTGAGAGGTCGACTCTCCCTGCTTATCCTTCAATGATTTCTCTAATTCTTGTTCAGTCTCCTTTAGCTGCTCATTAAGTTTCGGAACTAAATCCATAAGCTCTTCTTCAGTTCTTTGTTGTATAACCTCAATTGTTTGTGGGTGTCGTGAAGGTGGCAATTTCAGTTGCTTTCTCCAAGCGGCGATGTCTTCGTCCTTGTTTTTAATTAAGGCTTCTGTAGCCTTCACATCTTTAGGATCATGACCCAACCCAATGATCAATTCTTCTAATGTTTTAATCCTGTCGTCTTTAGCCTATGAAGAGGCTTTTTCCAGTTGTAGTTGGGAAGTTGTATTGTTTAGAGAATTTTCCAGCCTTTGGGCCATCATGGCCTTACTTGTCAATGTAGAGTAGACCATCTCTCCTATCTGTTTGTGCAATTCAATCTGGTCCAGGGGATGGATGTCTTTTTCCATAACTTCAAAATTAGTTTTGAAGTAATCTGCAGCTGTTTGAGGTTGTTGCACCTTGGGCTTGAAAAAACTCATAATCATTTTTCCTTCTTTGATGTCATAGGCTGACATCAACCTGTTCTGGTTTGTGGGAGCCATTTTCAAATATTGATTGTAAACTTGGATCCTTAATGGCTCATTTCTGGCTTTGATTTCTTTGAACTTTTTCTTAATATCTAGATTTTCTTTTCCTGGAGGCCTGAAGGATGACACCTCTGCACTCTGTTGTCTTTCCAACTCATGTCTTTGTGAGCCAGAAGGTGTCTCTCCTACCGGAAAGTCTGATGACTATCAACACCTTCTTTTCTTTGCCTATCAGTGTTTTATTCATAGAATTCTTCTTCTGAAAGAGGATTCATCCTGTGCCTCTTAGCACCAGGCTGTTCAGAGGGTCCACTGGCAAGGGTAGCTAATTCCCTGTCTCTTTTTTTAGTCCTCTCCTCATTCAGAGGAGTCTGCAAGATGGGTGGTTCTACCACATTTACTTGGGTTGGAGGAATTTGGATGTTTGCTTGCTCTTTGGGTGCTTCAGGCTGTTTAGAAATTATAGATTGTTCCCACATTGACTTGGGTTGGAGGAATTTGGATGTTTTCCTGCTCTTTGGGTGCTTCAAGCTGTTTATACATTATAGGTTGTTCAGTAGCCTATGCACTGGTCTCTATTTTTTTACCCTTGGAGGTCCCTGTGGCTGGTGTATTGGTCTAATGTGAGTGCCTTTTAGAGGTCCCAGCTGCTGAGGCACTTATTCCTGATGTTGATCTTTGAGAACTATCCTAATGTACCTGCCCAAAAGAATCTAAGTCAAGAGTCTTTTCAAGCTCTCTTAATACATTTTCTATATTCACTTGTTCACTATCAGTAGCTACTAAGGTCCCCTCTCTCCATTCATCCATGTTGGCAAATGGTTCAATTTCTGGGATCCTGTGATGCATATAGGGAGACAACCTATTTTTCATTCTTCTATCACAGATAAAGTGATGAGGGTCATATGGGGCCCAACCAAATCTTTTTTGTAATCTAAGGTAGTTTTCTAGAATTCTTTCTGCTGCATCCCCTGCTTCTCTACTGTTGCAGACGAAAGGGCCTATTTGATGTTTGATCCTGAGCTGTGCTTTCTTTTTGGCTTTGGTAAAATGGATCAAATTTGCATTACACATCTACCTATAGTATTCTAATGCAAACAGTCGCATTAGAACATACCTTGGTAATTTGAAGGGGGCAAGCTCACAACCATATATCCTGAATTCTATGAAGTTCTGGTATAGCTACCAATCTCCCACTTTATACTGTTTAGAAAGTTGAAGGGTCTTTTTAATATCACCATTGATCCTAGGAGGGGAAACCTCTATCAATAAAGTAGTTGTTGGATGAATGAATAGGTCAATGAATTCATTATAGGAGTAAGGGGTTTCAAAGGAATCATGGAAGACTGTAGACCAAAAGATTACAGACCTTGGATTTCCTCTGGTATCAAGTTTCAAGATAGTGAATGGGAAATTGTCTGACTAATAATAGAGCATAAGATGGTAAACAAAGGTGGTATACTTGAAAACTCTCTCATTTTCCAGTCTCATGAACTAGTCATGAATCTTGTCAACAATGTAGGAGGCAAAGTCATATTTTACAGCAGGGGGTTGTCCAGGAATAAAAATTGATAACAATGCTAGGGTTAACTCATCAACAAATTCACTAGTATTGAAACCCATTATTGATGATATCGTGTCGATTATGAGTTTGCCCATATCTGTGAAGAAAGTTTGCATGTAAGGAGGTGGGCCATCAGGCTGATGTTTTGGTGACATGAAAGTTTAACAGAGGCGATTGAGTTCGTCTTGGGATAATTTAGTTGATTTCTCAAGTAAATCTCCCATGGAAAGAGGAGTCAGGGCTTGATTGGGATGAAATTGTAACATTTCATTAATTGACTCGGTAGTTATTGGAAAAAGAATTGTTTGGCTCGGGGACATGACTGCTTGGCAATTAGGGTCATAATTGGCATGGCAATGATGAATTATTTCTAGGAAAACATGAACTGTGGGTAGAAAATACATAGGAAGGTTGGATTCCCACAGTCCTAGGATATCAGAGCCATTTAGGTAGTTATCTCTGCTTTGGCAAAAGACTCTCAAGTGATTTTTGTCAGTGATGAGGTCTTTTATCTGGAAGTCCTTATCAGCCAAAGGCAGATAGTCTAAATCTTGGTGGGGAGCATTTAGGGGTGCAACATTCAAAGCCAAAGGGGTTTCCATGTCTGGTTCTTGTGGATTCAGACGGAAACTGTGATTTTCTATGTGAAAATAGGCAACACGGAAGCTGTAGGAGACTTAAGTGACGAAAATATTGACTGAATTACTATGAATTTTGGGATTTTCATCAATGAACAGTGAAAAAGAAGTATTTGTAGGGTTTAGCTGGGATTTTTGATAAATACCTCTTTTAGGAAATGAGTAATGAAATGCAGGTGCTGGGCGCGGCTGGTGGGTTCTGGTTGGTGTCGGCTGCAATATTTTAGAGCAGGTTGGCGACTGGAAGCTTGAACTGGTTGACCTCGACGTTCTTTTGCATGGGTGCATAGGTTTACAGTATAAAACAACGAAAATGACTTGTTTATTTTATTTACAAAGTCAAAGGTTGGCGGGGTTTTGGATTTTGGGCGGGCGACATCAGTGACAAAAGATGTGACGTTTTTGTCGTATGTGGAAGGGCGGTAAGCAGTTTCATATCGCACTGCTTTTGGGGAAAGGTGGTAATCGACCTTGAGCCAACAATTCCATAGAATATTTGACGCGTGGCGGAGGTGCTGGGAGAAAACTGCTTTGTGATCATGCGCTAACGCATGGTCACAAAGGGTCGCGCGATATTGATATTAGCCGTCAGATCTTGAGGACCTGATCGGACGGTTGACGCAAGAAGCGATATGCAGAGTTTTAACAAAGGCGGGCCCGATAGATTTAAGAGTTAATTTAATCATATCGGGAGCGGCGGGATTGGCTAATGAGGTTATTAATTAACCGTGAGGGCTAATTAATCCCGTTTTGAGTGGTGGGGGTTTAAGGTTCTTAATGAATTATAGATTAACTCATTAATCCTCTTTTAAAAGTGGATTTATGGTTGTATTCAACTGGGGCAGGATATATAAGATTTCGGGAATATTTAATCTATTAAATAATACGAGAAAGGGAAAATTTTGTAAGGGATTTATACAATATAAGCTAAAAGTTAATATGACAATAAAACGAAAGCACTAAGTGTAAAAACATTTGACATGTGTAATTAAACTTAGGCTTAGGATGAAAAAGGGTTTCTATGAGAAATATTTGCAATTTTCGAAAATAATTATGAAGGTGAATGAATGATTTTATGAATAGTTTTACGTGCTTTAGGCTTTATAAACTATTGAGCCAAGGGTCTGGTCCCTCCAGAAGTCAGAGAAATGCTCTAAGCCCCTCTAATTTAGCAAATGCCTTAGTACTTAGGGGAAATTAGTGAGAATTTAGGGAAAAATGAGGGGGGAAGTTAAGTATTTGACCTTGCTTAGCTTGAAATGCTTTCAGTGTAAAGTCTGCCTTGTACTTGCGATGAAAGTAAAGATTAACACATTTAGAGTCATTATTCATCACATGTAATTCTGCAACATCATCTACCTACCCTACCTACTTTAACCTAACATTTTTTCTTCTTTATTTGGGTGCACTTAGACTGGCAAACCTTTATCAACCTTTTCTTTTCTTTTACATGGTGATGCCTATCTAAATCTAGCCTTATTACATCCAAGGGCTCAAATTAAACTGTTGAGCTCCTTTTATTCACTCTACCTATATATTTATCTAGCAAGATTAAACGATTTGGTCAGATTTTATTCTCTATCTCTAAAACATAAAATTCAAGTTTGATCTAGCCAAGCTTAAGCTGTTTGATTGTTCATCAATTGTGGCATAAGTTAACAAGTTGCACACAATTGTTTATTGCAGAAGAGTAAAAAGCAGTGGCATTTAGACTTGCACACTTTCCTTGGTCTTTCTTTTGATGGGGTTCATTTTTCGTTCACGATTTTTACCATATTTTATTCTTTTTACCCTTTGATTTTTCTTTTAGGGTATACCCTCTGTACATTTTTTAAATTTTTTGATTTTTTGAAAATATGGAAAACCTTTGTAACAAGTAAAGGTATGAACATATTACATATCTCATCAAGTCAATCATGATACATGACACCTATTGGTATAGGAGCATAACACCATCCGCAAGTGAATGGGACAGTCGAAGCTTTCAACAAGATTTTGGAGACTTCGTTGACCAAAGTATGTAATGTGCAGCGAAACGATTGGGATTTGCGCATACCTGCTGTGCTATGGGCATACCAAACCACCTGCAAAAAATTGACGGGTCATACACCTTTCTGGTTAGTCTATGGCATGGAAGCCATCATGCCAATGGAATACATTGTACCCAGTTTGTGAATAGCAGCGATGACAGGCATGGCAGACTGCGGGGCCTTGGAAGAGAGGCTCACGCAACTGGAAGAACTAGAGGAGGAACGGTTTTTGGTAGGATTCCATCAACATGTATAGAAGCAGTGCAAAAAAGCTTGGCATGATCGCCATATCAAGTTGCGCACGTTCAAAGAAAACGATTTAGTATTGTTGTATGACAGCAAGTTCAAGAAATTCCCAGGAAAACTATGGATGCATTGGTTGGGACCATATGTAGTCAAAGAAGTCACAGATGGAGGCGCGGTCCAGCTCAGCAAGCTTAATGGCGAGCCCTTCCCAGGAAGAGTAAATGGAAGTCACCTAAAGCTCTACATGGGTGGGCCAGCAACTTGGTTAACCGACCGAAGCACAGTCTCACCGCTCCTGAGAGTTGAAAGAGAGCGCGAGACGGTAAAATAGTCTGTTAAAGAGCTGTGTGACAAAAGGGGCGCGCGCAGGATCGGTATGTCACAAGGGTCGCGGTTGCGCGGAAGGGGCTGCGCTACTGCATGAATAAAAACAGAGGTGACCGTTGCTGTCACTGTTCATGATAAGTTGTTGAAGTTCGGGCGAAAAAGAGTGAGCGGCGAGCAATTAAGATATGAAGTATAAGCCCGATCTGGAACGATCTACCGTAGACCTAACGTTAATACGCCAGAAAAGGAGGGAATGGCTAAATTTGAATTTCAACACGCCTATAAATCATAGGGGGCATCCACTAAACCATATGTGGTATCTAGAGAAGTAAGTTGGTGTGCCTTCCAATTGGTATGAAACGGTTGTTCGTTGATGCTCAAGGAGTAAGCCCGGGGGTTTTAATATGGCCAATGGAGATGCAGGAACTTCTGGATAATGTGATGTCGACCACTGCGAATGCCGCGATGAGCTTAGCACCAACGATAGGGAATGTACCATAAATTCTCAGACACGAAGCAAAACTGGTCTGGATGCCGCTGCCTAAACCACACGCTGGCAGGCGACCCATGAAAGATAAGGAAAAGCTGGTGAATCTAAAGACAAAGGATGGAATTTTAGTTAATAGTTCGTCTCTAGTGCACCTTGAAGATTGGGATCTTGCGGACAACAACATCTCTCTTGCAAAAATGAAACATAAGCTTCACCAGACAGTGCATATATTGGACCAGAGATCGGAAATTTTCTGCTTTGACACAAAGGATTATCACCTTTGGCACCTCAGTTAGAGCTAAAATCCTACGAGGGGTCACTTTGTGTTAACCGAGCAGAGTAGAATGAGCTTCATCAGTTAAGCAGAATGAGCATCATCTATTGAGCAATGTAGCAGGAGCTTGAAGACATTTTGCAGGCGGCAAGAAGGGAGCAACAAAACGTAGTGCGCCACTCGAAGGGATGGTGGACCACAACACTTGGAAGCGCGTCTCGCCGCACCAATGTGTGACTCGAGACAAGTCACGATGATTGTGTTGGGGGCCTGTTGGGTAGAGGATCCCCCACGTAACAGTTTTGGGGCTTAAAGCCCACAATTTAGGGTAACAATATTGTAAAAGTCCGCGAAGTGCGCGGAGCGCGAACTATAATGGGTTGAGTCAAAGAGTTGTCCACCCAAGAATAATGTAAAATAATAGAAAGAGAGTCGGTCTACCCATGGTCTGCGGACCATGGGAAGGTATAAATAGAGCAAAGTTCTAAGGATAGAAGGTAGATTTTGGTTAAGATATGATGTATTATGGGTTTGTGAAGGCAATATTCGCTCTGAGATTGTAAGTCCAAGTCGTGGGTGGTAGTAGTTAGAGTAGGCTCTGCAGCTGTGTGTGTAGAGGCTTGGTAGAGTCTACAGCTGTGTGTGCGAACGTGGAACTGATTGTACTGAACAGAAGATTAATAAAGATAAGTGTTCTGAATTATTGTGCTTTTGGTCGCAGATCTATATGTTTATGCTTATGTTTTGAATTTATGCATATCTGTGAGATTTATGGTTGTGCGCGTTGGTTATAACGGTTAAATGCTTGATTAAAGACATTAATAATTAGATCAGATCTATAATAAACAAATTAATAATAAGAATCTAAGAAGTGCCTTGTCACCGAGCTACGCGAAGGCCAGACTGCTGTGCTGAGTAGCGCAAGTGTGCAGATCGGTTCATGACCCTTCCAGTCCTCATCAAGACATCCCTAGGGTGTGGAAACCTGGTTCCAGCACCCTCCCCTACTACCTCGGGTGAGACTTCAGTCTGCGCTCTGCGGATTGTTGCCGAAAGGGCCGGTAGTGCGGGATTTATTTGGCTAAAACACTTCTAAACCTGGGTTAGGCCCCATCAAGCCAACACGAGACAAGATTAGGCTTGTGGTTGCTACCTCCATGAGAGGGAGGATGAATAAGGTATATTTTTTGTAATATATTTTTTTTTCTAAATCTTTGATTTGATGTTTTGCATAAATAGGATATTATTGCTATTGCGACATGATGATTAATTTGATACCAGATATGAGCATGATGATATGTTTTTGATTTATAGAGAGTAGGACTAATCGAGAACACTAAGCCGACTCTTTCCCCCCCTGTTTGAGCTCCCAGGGTGAGGAATTGAGATGAACGGCTCCTGCGGTTGAGGGATCTCTAGACAATAGGGTCGTAGATGTTGCTCTCCTATTTTTCACCCATAGGGTTGGAGATGTTGTTCTGTTATCTTGGTCTTTTTATAGTATACCCCATTTGGCATCATACCCATAAGTTGGGCTTATGTGGAATATCGCTCCCCATATAGCCGATGGATGGAGAGTGTACTTGGGGGTGTACAACCCAAGTTGATTATGATGCAGGTGTCCTACCACATGACTCTTGAGTGTCATTGTTGGGAAGACCAGTGGGAAATAGGATGGATTGAGTGTACTCCTGTATATCACCTATTGCTCAATATGGGGTTGGAGATGTTTTTCCCCCATGATATTCTAAGTTGAGACTAAGCTCCCTAATGTGGTTTTAGTTTGAGTTGTGCTCCCTGATGTTGGTCTAGATTCATCTAGGCTCTCCAATATTGATTTGAAACATGGAATTGGCTTCTTGCTGATGTTTCCTAGGTATTAGCATTGGACACACCGTTGGCAATGATTCCAGGTTGTAGTTGTGGCTCCCTGATGGATAGAGGGTGGTAGCTTAGGCTCCCCTCCAATGTCAAATTCTTCTTCTTTTAGATTTGATAATGTTCAACATATGACTAGGAACAATCAAGAGATCAACAAGAATAAATAGAGATGAACCAAGATGAGCAGTGATGACATTTGATGATGAGATACTTGAGTCAGGATATGATTTGATACTTGCAATGATTACATGATGTAGTTGGAATTTATCCCTAGCTGAGAGGGAGTGCTAATTTGGTATCTCAATGACAAATTCCAACAATGGTGCAAGATTTCTCTTTTCGAGAGGACCAATTTTGACTATTGAAGCACTCAATTTGGACAAGGGGAAGTGTGTTTTTGAATTAAAATCCCACATGTGTATATTTGATGAGGTCAGCTCTAAAGAAATTTGGACACCCTTGGAAGGCTATAAATACAAGTGACCTCAACCTCATTTTGACAATCATCATTCTTCTATTTTATTTCTTGTTTTTGGCTCGAATAGGTCTAAGGCAAGTCTAAAGTTGAATGGGTTTGCGCGAAGGTGAAATTGTAGGGTCTGAAGCTCGCATCTTTATTTTAGGGTTTTGGGTTTTAGCCGTAGGCATGTCACATAGAAATATTGGCCGCAACGACATGCTGGTCAACTCATCTATGTGGCTGAAGCCTTTTATCCGCACGCACAACATGTTCACCTTGCAGTTGGAAACTAGGGTTTGGTTTTTCAATTGATTGTAGATTTCGCTTGTTGACCGCAGATAGTGATAGTTGACTAAAGGCCCCTGAATTAGGGTTTTGAGTATTAGCATTGTTGGGTTCATTTCATGAATATTTGTTAGTTGATGTTGTTGGATAGTTGTATGGATGAATATGTGGATCATTATACTCTCTTTTGTTGAATCATTCAATGACAATCTAATAAGAAGAAGAATTTGAAAGGGTTTTCCCATAGTGGGTTTTTCCCTCGTCTCCGACCAATCCTGATGTCTCTATGTGTGAATACTTTTCTTCTAGTGTTCCTTTTTATTCTGTTGCATTGATGATGATGTTTTTATTTCTATATAGTTGCATATGTTTTTGAATAATGATGAAAAGTTGAAGAATGTTATGATGTTATGGGGTGAATTTAATATGGAAATAATGAAATGCAATTATCAAAGAAAAGAGCAATATAGCCCTAAGAAAATTTAACATAGCTGAGGTCCAATGACAGAAGTTTGGTAGAGGTAGAATTCTTGGTAATAATACAACACTGGCCCGACGATAGAGTGTTAGCAGTGGAAAATATAATTTAGCAGAGAGTTTAGTCTATGCTTGACGAAGCTTAACTATTATTGAATAGACTAGCTATATATGTCATAGGCTATTATCTCACAAAAGGTGTAGGTCAAATGTCCACTATATTTATATGTAATAGTGGCAATGTTTGGTTACCATATTGAAAGTTGTGAAATAAAAAAACTTTTGGTAGAGTTCTGTTGAAGAATCTAGGGCAAAGCAGTGTAGTGTGATTCTTCGTTTCTTGATAACAATTTGTGGAGTATTTTTACTTTTCCTTATTAGATTATTCTTCTTCTTATTATTATTAGTGCATATGTGTGTATTTCATCAAACTGCTACCAAAACATAAAAATAAGAACGCAAGATGTTGGCTCTCTGCCAGGACCAAAACCTCTCTTCTCTTGAGAGGAAAACCCTTTAGTGAATTTATCTTATTGAAGCTTCTATTGATCAATGCCAAATCCTAGACCCTTGACTAGAATATCATCCAAGAACAAGTCAATTTCTTTCAAGATCACTTCCTCTTGCAGCACTTTGTCTTCCTCCCTTCGACACTTCTTCCGGAAACTGTTGCAAACTTAGGGCAGTAGCAATGCAACCCTAATTCTTCACACGTGTGAGTGATTCTCCTCACAAAACTATGTTAGACTTTTCTTCCTTTCTTCTCTTGCATACCCTTCTTCCATGCTTGAGAGATAGGCCTTGTAGGCCTAGTTTGAACCCTAAACAGTGAGATATATGTGGTTATGATAGTGTTGTTGTGATGACCATAGTTAGCCCTCCTTTACTCGCACATGTGACCATAATAAGCTTCAGATCAACCCTTTTTACTTCGCTATCCTTCCTTGATTTCTCGCTTGAGTGGGAGGCTCTTTAGGCCTATGATCTTAACCCAAACAATGGATTTTGTATGACTTTGATAGAGGGCTACTATGACAGTAGAGAGACCCTCTCCTTCTTCGCACATGTGGTTGTAGCAACCCTAAAACAAACCTCTTAACTTCAGTGGTATACCCTTCTTCCTTGCTGCCCTTGGAGACCCTTTTCCTTCGCTCTTTATTGCCTTTCACCTTCGCAGATTTCAGAGAGTACTTGAATGTGTTATGGAGGAGTGGATAGCCTCTATATATAAAGGTATGTCCCTCCATTTAGGCTGACTAGAAGGCCGACTAGTCAACTTTTTGTAGGCTAACTTGAAGAGTGGACTCCGGATGGTTCTTTGGTGGTATTGCATGCTTGAAGGAGCCTCTTAATGGTGCCTTAGCATAGGAGGAGAGCTGACTTTGTTTGGAGGTATTATCTTGACTTTAATACATATTTATACAAGGTGTAACATGCCCTTAAGGTCTTAAATCTTTTCTTTGACTATTTGACTCACCTATAGCACTTTAACTAGTGCTAAACCTATTTCAATGAGAAATAAACTCATTGACTTATATTATAAAAATAATATTTCTTTTCTTGAATAAATACAAATATCAAAAGTACAGTTATGAAGATCGAACCTAGTTACATTTCCTTCAACACTCCCTCTTAACTAGGGAGGTATTCATGTAATATTCCAAGGTGTTTGGTTATTATCAATCTTTGAAGAATTCACATAAGAGAAATTGGATTTGCAATCCATCTGTTATAGCATCATATCCATCAGCATTATCATAGTGAAATACCTTAACTAATAGCTCCATCTCTCCATGAGATTATGAGGTACAATGATGGCGAGACTAATGATTTATAGACACCTGCATCATTGTCTCTCAAGGTACATACCCACCTAAGTGTTCTTTGAGTATGACCTTCTAAGACTATTCTTATCTTGGGTTCCCAGCCCTCAAAGAATATCGGTCCTCTTTCCTACTCTTGTCTTGGATGCCCTACACATCCTTAAAGAATATCATATGCCAGATTATTACCTAATCCTCCCATTATTTCTTCCCAAGTGAAGATAACAATGTTGTGTATATCTTGTATCTACATTTCCATTCATGGCCTTCATCTAGACTTATGGTTGTTAGTCCTGGTCTAGTGCATGACCCATGAAATGGAAAACACAGTTGTCACTCCTTTGTAATCAGGGGTGATCCAAAACTCCCTCTTAATCAGGGATCTGTCAGATCTCCCTCTTAAATAGGGACTCTTTCATTCATCAGTAACTTCTTCTTCGAGTATCCTTCAGTTGCTTGATCTTCTTCCTTTCATTGATGTCATGAAGTCTTTGTTCGGACTTCTTCTAGGTAGGGCACCATCCATCGATCACTTTCCTTCTCGGTTTGTCATGCCATTGTTTCCTTCATGGAAAGTTTCTTTCTTATCATTCATCATGTCTTCTTGTCATCTTGGCTACTCATTTGCCATCTTGTTCATGCTTCAAAATACTCCTCTCATGGATGCTTTGTTGTACTTGCTTGTTTACATGCTTCTACCTAGTAGCCCATCATGAATTTATCCTGATATTATTTCAACATTGTTTTTACTTTTGTTGGATGGATTCTTCATCACGACATCTTCGTAGAGTAGAATCAGTTATCTTCACCTTTTATATCTCCAAGGCCTTCATAGGTTTCAAGGGTCCTTCCTTTGTCAAAGTGGTCCTACCTTCTTTCGAGAGATATCTTCAAAGAATTATGTCAGATAGTGATTCTCGGTGATCATGGTGTTCTTCACATGCCTGATCTCTTTCTTCATTTGATTTTTCTTAGATAGATAGGTCAACCATCTTATGCTTCTTATGAGAGAATTTCTTCTTGCTTCGTAATCAGCAATCTTATACTCCTTATGTGACCATATTATTTTGTTGACCTACATTGCATTTTAATACATGCCTTCAAGCATGTCATTGGTGAAAGAGATTCTTTCATACTTGATCATGTTATAGAACTATTCCCATGACTCAATAATATAAAAATGATAACATGACTGAAACTTGATGCATACATACCTCATCTTGATTCTTCTTTGATCATCGTTTGGTGTGGCCCTTCTCGCTTCATCTTAGCATACCTACATATCATCCTTTTCCTTGAATCTCATGAATGAGAATCCCAATGAGACATATGCTTTGGTTCAGGAGCCTTCTTTTGAAGATTCCATTATAGGATCTTAAAGACTCTTATCTTGCAAATGTTTCTTTTCTTTTTTATGAAGGAGGTCTTCTAATATTCTTAATCATGATCAATTTTGCTTTCATCATGGATGAGGTCCTATACTAAGTATGCTTCTTCTACATGAATATCTTGAGCTATATCTGCCATGTTCCTATATTCTAGAAGATATTTCTACCCGTGCACTTTTATTCTCATTATAAATGCTACATCTTCATGAGTATCTAGAAATTTATGTACATCATGCTTCTAGATTCTAGAAGAAGTTTATAGCCATGCAATTTTATTCTATTCCTACATGCCCCTATACTACTCAAAACTTTGAAAGAAGTCTAGAAGTAAAGAGTTTGACCTAGTCATAGTAGAGATCCGAAGGATCTTCCTTCTTTTTCTTCTTTCCTTCTTCTTTCACCTCTTGAGTTATGTGAGGTTCTTCCTTCTTTCTTTTGTTATTTTTTTCCTTCTTAAGCTTAGCAAAATTCCTTTTGTAGTATCCATTTTCTTGGCATCCAAAACATTGAATTTTGGACATGTATTTGTTGTTTGTTCTTCATGGACCAAATTTTCCAAATTTACCCTTTCTCTTGGCCATGGTAGAAAATGCTTTCTCCTTTGATCCCACATCTTCCTTTGCCTTGAGTCTAGTTTCCTTTGTTCTGCATATACACCACATTTCACTGAGAGTGGTTTCTTCCTTCTTGGCATACATGCTTGATGTGAAGTTTACCCACTCCTCAGGTAGAGCATTGAGTACTACAGTTGGTATCTCTCTGCCAGACATGACTTCCCCAAGCTCTTGAAGTTGATCTCTCATTTCAAAGATTTTCATGAAGTAGGGAGCTATTCCTTCCTTTGTTATCTTCATTTTATACAATTCATTCCTCATAGATATCACTTCTTCGGTTGTGGATACCAAGAATAGCTCTACTAGCTTATCATAAATTTCTTTTGATGTATTGAATTTGGAGACATATGGAATGACAAATTATTTGATTGATTCTATCATAATCCTTTGAGCTCTTATCTCATCCTTATTTCAGTTGGCTAAGGCTTGAGTTTTTTTCCTTAACAGGGATAGTAATATTCCCTTTACATGTTCTAGGAGTTCATTCTCCTTGAGAAGTAGATCGGTCCTCTTCTTCCATGCAATATAGTTATTGGTACCTACAAATTTATTTCTTTCCTTTAAAAAAGACATTGATGTATATTCAAAAGGGGACATGTACTTACTTGATATATTTTTGAGATATGATGGATTTGCTTCCTCCTTGATGGCTTGCCTTCCTTGGATTTTGATGTTCTTCAAGTTGCTTTCTCCAATTGGACTTGCTTGATGATGAGATTTGCTTGAAGACTTGTAGCTTGATGTAGGTCATGCTTCAATCTGCTCTTCTTTGTAGGTGCCTTTATGTAAGGCTCTTCTTCTAGATTTATAGACCTGCTTGATGAATGATGGATTGTAGACCCTTCTTGTCCTTGAGGTGATTGAGAATTCTAGGCTTGATGATTCAACTTTGTAGATTCTTCTCCTTTGATGAGTGTTCTTGAGATGCCCTTTCCTTGATGAGTCACCTTAGCTCTAATACCATGTTGAAGAATATAGGGAAAAGTATTGTAGTGTGATTCTTCGTTTGTTGGTAACAATTTGTGGAGTATTTTTACTTTTCCGTATTATATTATTATTCTTCTTCTTCTTGTTAGTGCATATGTGTGTATTTCATCAAAATTCTACCAAAACATAAAAACAAGAACACAAGATGTTGGCTCTCTTCCAGGGCCAAAACCTCTCCTCTCTAATTGAGAGGAAAACCCTTTAGTGAATTTCTCTCATTGAAGCTTCTATTGATCAATGCCAAACCCTAGACCCTTGACTAGAATATCCTCCAAGCACAATTCAAGTCCTTTCAAGATCACTTCCTCTTGAAGCACTTTATATTCCTCCCTTCGGTACTTCTTCAGGAAACTGTTGCGGAATTAGGGCAACAACAATGCAGCCCTAATTCTCCACACGTGTGAGTGATTCTCCTCACAAAGCTATGTTAGACTTGTCTTCCTTTCTTCGCTTGCATATCCTTCTTCCACGCTTGAGAGATAGGACTTGTAGGCCTAGTTTGAACCCTAAACAATGAGACATATGTGTTTGTGATAGTGTTGTTGCGATGACCACAGTTAGCCCTCCTTTACTCGCACATGTGACTATAATAAGCTTCAGATCAGCCCTATTTACTTTGTTATCCTTCCTTGCTTTCTCGCTTGAGTGGAAGGCTCTTTAGGAATATAATATTATCCCAAAAAATGGAGTTTGTATGATTATGATAGAGGGCTACTATGACAGCAGAGAGACCCTCACCTTCTTTGCACGTGTGGTTGCAGCATCCCTAAAACAAGCCTCTCAACTTCGGTGGTATACCCTTCTTCCTTGTTGCCCTTGGAGACCCTTTTTGATCCAGGTGGATATTGGTGGCCACCCGCCAATTCCACTTGGACTGCCACCATTGCTTCTTTCATATTTTCAGTTTCCTTAATTGTAGCACAGTTTACTATTTTTATCATTTTTTTAGGTCCTAAACTTCCAGAGTTGTTTTGAGGCCCTAAACGACGTTTTTTGGAAATCTACTGCCAACAATTTTTTGTCTAAAATCGTCTTTTTCGTCGTATTCCTCAGAGAGATCTTTCCAACGGGTTATCATGCGCATCAAACAGAGATAATATGACCAAGTCATGACCCCGGGAAGTTGGCTGTCCAACTCACCCCAATGGGGCCCATAAGGTGTTACATCTCCTCGGGTTAGGGTTTTGGTTGTTTAGGGTTTTCTTTTATTGTTCAATAATAAAAAGGCCCTTGAGCCTCATTTTAGGGTAGTTCAGAGGCATGTAGCCACCACTTCTCTTCTTAGAGATAAGCTACCATCACCCTAGCTAATGTATTTCCATTTCTGTTTGTAAGCATATTTTAGTATTTTACATTAATGAAATGAAGTATTATTTCTGTTACATCTCTGTGTTTATGGTTATCTCTGTAATGTGTTGCATTCCTGTTTAATTCCGGATCATTTTTCCTTCGCTCTTTCTTGACTTTCACCTTCGTAGATTTCAGAGAGTACTTGAATGCGTTATGGACGAGTGCACAACCTCTATATATAGAGGTATGTCCCTCCATTTAGGTCGACTAGTCAATTGTTTGCATGCCAACTTGAAGAGTGGACCTCGGATGGTTCTTTGGTGGTATTGCATGCTTGAAGGAGCTTCTTGATGCTTCCTTCGAATAGGAGGAGACTTGACTTTTCTTCAAGGTATTCTCTTGGCTTTAATACATATTTATACAAGGTGTAACATGCCCTTAAGGTCTTCAATCTTTTATTTTGACTATTTGACTCACCTATATCACTTTAACTAGTGCTAGACCTATTTCAATGAGCAAGAAACTCATTGGCATATATTATAAAAATAATATTTTTTTTTTAATAAATACAAATATCAAAAGTACATTTATGAAGACCGAACCAAGTTATATTAGTGCCTTTGAAATCCTCTCTCAAAATAAATCCATCATCATCATCAGTGCTTTTGAAATCCTTGCTCGAAAGAATCCTTTACCATCCTCATATGTTCCATTGAAATCCTCACTCCAAGGAAATCCTTCATCATCATCGTTTGTGCTTTTGAAATCCTCACTTGGAGGAAATTCATCATTATTGTGTGTGCTTTTCAAAATCCTAACTTGAAATAAATCCATCACTGTCATTTGTGATTTTGAAATCCTTTCTCAAAGGAAATCCATCATCATCATTGGTGCTTTTAAAGTCCTTGCTTGGAGAAAATTCATCATCATCATCGATGCTTTTGAAATCCTTGCTCGAAGGAAATCCATCATCATTATCAATGCTTTTGAAATCCTTGCTTAGAGTAAATCCTTCACCATCCTCATCTATTCCATTGAAATCCTCACTCGGAGGAAATCCTTAACCATCCTCATATGTTCCTTTGAAATCCTCACCTAGCGGAAATCCATTATCATCATTTGTGCTTTTGAAATCCTCACTTGGAGGAAATTCATCATCATCATTTGTGCTTTTGAAAACCTCACTTGGAGGAAATTAATCATCATCATGAGCACCTTTGAAAACCTGATCCAGATTTAAACAGGAATGCAAAAAATTACATATATAACCATAAATACAAAGATGCAGTAGAAATAACACTTCATTTCATTAATATCAAATACTGAAATATGCTTACAAACAAAATGGAAATAAGACTAGCTCGGGCGATGGTAGCTTATATCTGAGAAGAGATGTGGCGACTACATGCCTCTGAACTGTGTTACAATGAGGCTCAAGGGCCTTTTTATTATTGAACAATAAGAGCAAACCCTAAACAACCAAAACCCTAACCCGAGGAGATGTAACACCAAGAGTTTATGGGCCCCGTTGGGGTGAGTTGGACAACCAACTTCCTAGGGTTGCGACTTGGTCATATCATCTCCATTTGATGTGCATGATAACCCATTGTAAAGATATCTTTGAGGACTACGATGAAAAAGATGATTTAAGGCAAAAAATCGTTGGCGGTAGATTGCCAAAAAAACATCGTTTAGGGCCTCAAAACGGCTTCGAAAGTTTAGGACCTAAAAAACTGCTAAAAATAGTAAATTGTGCTACAATTAAGGAAACTGAAAAACTGAAAGAAATAATGGTGGGGGTCCAAGTGGAATTGGCTGGTGGCCACCAATATCCACCTGGATCATTCCTCCCCCCTTAGGAAGCAATGGTCCCCATTGTGTTTAGTTCCTCCATGAGATGAGGAAACTTCTACTGAACTTGGTCCCTGGTGAGCCACTTGACCTGGTGAAGGAGTTGGCCTGCTTTGACAACTCGATATAGTTAGAACTTCTACTGGTGAGTGTTCTTGATATGTGTGTCCATGATCCAATCAGTTGTGGCTTGCTCCATGCAATCTGGATTTAACTCTGTAGGTGTGAGTTGTTTTGCAATGTCTGATGTGTCCAGCAATGGTGGGAAGTCTGGTCGAAGGCGGTCCACATTGAACATTGGGTGCAAGCCAAGGAATGGGGGAATGCTAAGCTCAAACGCATTATCGCCCGTAGCCTTGGTAATGGTGTAAGGACCATATCGTAGTGGTTTGAGTTTACGATAGACTCCGGTAAGGCATTCCTTCTGCGAATGCAACCAGACTTTGTTGCGTACCTGAAACTTGTGTGGCACCCGATGTTAATCATGTCACTGCTTGTACTTGGAATTTGATTTCTCCAGAATGTCATGGACCTACTAGTGGATATGTTGGATGTGCTCAATGAAGTTTTTTGCCTTATTATCTTTTGATTGGACATGAGTCGAATCTTCCTGAGTAGCTACAAATGGTATGGCCACATCAATGGGACATAGTGGTTGGAATCCCAAGCCCAACTTAAAAGGGTTGTGGCCAGTCGAGCTGTGGAGAGCCCAGTTATAGCTGTGTTGGACATAGGGAAGGCTCTCATCCCATGTGCATGGATGCTTTGAGTTGTACATGCACAAAATGTGTACGATCATCATGTTGACGACCTCTATCTAGCCATCAGTTTGGGGATGGAAAGTTGTGGACTTAGTGAGCTTGGTGTCCAACATCAACCAGAGACTGGACCAAAATTTACTGAGGAACCTGTTGTCCCGATATAAGATGATAGACTGTGGGATCCCAAAGTGTACCCACACTCATTCAAAGAAGAGTTTAGCAGTGGCTTCTGCTGTGATATTCTTCTTGCAGGCCGCCAGAATGGCCATCTTCGAGAATCTGTCGATGACCACAAAAACACAGTCGTTGCCATGCTTAGTAGAAGGAAGGACCAACATGTAATCATGGAGATGGATTCCCAAGGTTGACTAGGGGTAGGTAGCAGAGTATAGAGGCATTGCTTTTTGATGGCCGGTTTGGAAATGGCGCAGGAAGTGCAGGATATAATGTACTTCCCAACATCTTGTTGAAGATTTTTCCAATAGAAATACTTTTGCAGTACTTCCACTATTTTCTCGACCCCGAAATGCCCAGCGGCTCAACTGTAATGTGATTCCCAAATTATCTTGGCTCGCTCGCTTGAAGGAACACAAATGTGTCCCAGGCGGCATAGCAGGGCATCCTGGAGGTGAAAATCTGGAACTTGCTGACCCTCCAAGAGCATCTGGTATGTGTGGCCGAACTCTGGGTTGTTTTTATAGAGAAGTAGCCAATCAGAAGTCTCGTGCCCACAATAGTTGAGCACAGTTGTTAACGCCATGATCGGTGGTCGGCTGAGGCATTCTGCAACATTATTGGTGCTACCCTTCTTATATTTCATATTCAAATGGAACTGCTGCAAGTATGTGGACCATTTTTTATGGCGATCCTTCTGCAACTTCCCTTGCATCTATATGAACTGCAGGGGTCATGGTCTGTGTGGATGATTGTTTTCTTCCCCAAAATGTAATGCTTCCATTGTTGGCAAGCCTACACAATGGAATATATCTCTTTTTCATAAGTGGGATACTTCCGGACTGTGTCTGAAAGTGTCTCACTATGATATGCCATTGGATGCCCCTGTTGATTAAGGACTACTCCAATAGCATAGTCAGAGGCATCTGTCTTGATCTCAAATGGTTGTTGCAAGTCTGGTAAAGTGAGCACTGGTGCAGAGTAGAGGTGATGTTTCAACTCTGCAAATGCCTTCTGTTGAGATTCAGACCAAAATAATTTTGTTTTCACTCCTCCCTTGGTGACTTGACTCAAGAGCCAAGTGATATGAGAGAATCCCAACACAAACCTGCAGTAGAAATTGGCAAGACCCAGAAAGCTACGGAGCTCTGTCAGAGTGGTTGGGGCTAGCCAATCCTGAATGATTTCAATCTTGGATGAATCCACATGCACCCCTCATTTATCAATAATGTATCCCAGATACTGAACCTGGGTCATGCGAAAAGTGCATTTCTCCAAATTGGCACACATCTTGTGTTGCCGCAGTGTTTGGAGAACCTGTCGGATGTGGTGGAGGTGCTCTTCCCAACTCTGGTTGAAGATCAGGATCTCATCCAAGTATACCACTACGAATTAGTTGGTGAATGGCTGCAAGATGTCATCCATTAGCCTCATGAAGGTTGCAGGAGCATTCGTCAACCCAAAAAGGCATAACCAACCATTTGAAAAGGCCCTCCTTGGCTTTGAAGGCAGTCTTCCACACATCGGAGGGTTCGATTGGTACTTGGTGATAGCTGGACTTCAAGTCGATCTTGCTGAAATATTTTTCCCCTTTCAGTTGGTCCAGAAGGTCATCAATCCATGGGATCGGGTACCTATTCCGAACAGTGATCTTTTTCAGCGCCTAGGTAGTCAATACAGAGTCTCCAAGTCCCATCCTTCTTCTGTACCAACACGATCGGTCTCCCACAGGGCGATGAACTCGGATGGATGTGATCTTTCTACAGCATCTCCTGAATCTACCTCTTGATTTCATCGTTCTCCAGAACAGAGCACCAATAGATTGGTCCATTGGGCAGTGGTGCACCTGCGGTCAGATCGATGTGGTGCTTGACCTGACAGTGCAAAGGCACCCCTGTGGGGGAGGTGAATATGTCCTCATACTCCTCCACAACCTTGTCCATCTGTTGTTTTCGTATGGAGGGGCCCTGTCTGGAGGTCGTGGCCATCGTCTTCTTATTTCCCTGAGTGTGTATCATCAGGAAAAAAAAAAATTCTGGTTTTGGAAATGATCTTACTACATTTTTTTGCAATAACCAAAGAGATGGCGGTAGGCGGTGCTACCTCTGGTATCTTGTACAACTTATTTCTCAAAGTAATAATAACAGCATGAGGCCTTGACTCATACATAGCATGTTGCTTCCATAAGTATGGTTGGCCCAATAATACATCACAAACATCAAGGGGAGCAACGTCACATAATACCTCATCCGTGAAGGGCTTGATGTTGTATGGAAGGCAGCATTGTTGGCTCACATGAAGATCCAGTCCTTGGTGAAGCCACCGATGGTGTACAGTTGTGGATGTGTTGTGGTCGGTAAGCCCAGTCGCTTCATGACCTCTGCCGAAATGAGGTTCTTTTGGCTCCCACTATCGACAATGAACTGTAGTGGGGAACCCTTTACCCACATTTGGGAGTGGAAGTGGTGCTCCTCCTCCTCTGGATCTTCGGGTTCCTCCTTTTGGATCTTCCTGGTGGCAATGGTGGTGTTGGGCTCCGCATCGATAATCTGCTTCCCTTTGTCATTCCCTTTGTCGGGTTCTGACTCAGAGTCATAACATGCATTTGATTCAGAAGCCTTTAGCTCGGCCACTAGTGACTTCTTGGCTCGACACTCACTTGTGTTGTGAGTGGAGCTCTTATGGAACTCACACCACTTTCCTGTGTCCTTCTTCAGCTTCGCGATGTTGTTCTTTGCTTGCGACTTTGGTGGGTTGTCCTGGGTTGCCCCACCTTGGCTTTGTCCTTTGTTCTGCAGTTTGGGGGCACCTTTCCCTTGCTTTGGATTCACAGATCCAAAGTCTCGCTTTTTCTGTTTAAACTTTTCCTCGACCTTGACCACATATCGGTATGTCGTGCCGAGTGAGGAGATGTCCAGGAATTCCATCTCGTCTTGGATGTACCTGTGCAGGTAGCCAAGGTACTTTAGAACCAAATTCTTCTCAGAATCCTTAATACCCAACTTCGTGCGAAGGGTATGAAAAAAATTGGTAAACTCTGGCACATCTTGGTTCCTTCCCTGTCACAGTATTGTCTACTTTATGTATTTATCCTCATAGCTCCTAACAGGGTAGTACTACTCCTTGATGGCATCTCAGAATGAGTTCCAAGTGCATGCGGCTGAAAACTGTGAGTTTGTACTTTCATCCTTCTGCTCACAGTAGGTTTCCCACCAGTCCTTGATGTGGGGGGCTGATTTGAGAAGTGCAAAGGTGATCTTTTCCTGGCTAGAAAAATCATGAACAGAAAAATATCCTTCTAACATATTTAACCATTTATCTACAATGCGTGCATCTATCCAACCCTCAAATATGGGAATGTCAAAGTTAACTTGTACCTTAATGGATGTGGCACTTCCAAAGTAGTTTTCGGAAGTATATGTGTCGCCCCTAGGTAGTCACTGAAGGATCTGGGCAAAGTTATCCATCATCGCGTTCCTTTGTTGCTCAAGGGCTTCCTCGAGCAAGATTTTGATAGGATCTCCTACCCCCTCATCTTTCTTTTCATCCATAATGGAAGGCCATCGGGATTTGTGAGGCTGGTCTTGCAAAGGTTCAAGCCCTAACTCCTAATATCCCAACCTCGTTGGGGACATGCAAAGAAAAATAGATAAAGAGCAGACCGCTCTAATACCACTGATCTAGATTTAAATAGGAATGCAACAAATTACAGATATAACCATAAATACAAAGATCTAGTAGAAATAACACTTCATTTCATTAATATCAAATACTGAAATATGCTTACAAACATAATGGAAATAATACTAGCTTGGGCGATGGTAGCTTATCTCTGAGAAGAGATGTGGTGGCTACATGCCTCTGAACTGTGTTACAATGAGGCTCAAGGGCATTTTTATTATTGAGAAATAAGAGAAAACCCTAAACAACCAAAACCCAAAGAGAAAACCAAGAGTTTATGAGCCCCATTGGGGTGAGTTGGATAGCCAACTTCCCGGGGTCGCGACTTGGTCATATCATCTCCATTTGACGCAAATGATAACCCATTGGAAATTTCTCTCTGAGGACTACGACAAAAAAGACGATTTTAGGCAAAAAACCATTGGCGGTAGATTTCCGAAAAAACTTCGTTTAGGGCCTCAAAATGGCTCCGAAAGTTTAGGACCCGAAAAAACTGCAAAAAATAGTAAACTGTGCTACAATTAAGGAAACTGAAAAACTGAAAGAAACAATGGAGGGGGTCCAAGTGGAATTCACGAGTGGCCACCAATATCCACCTGGATCAAATCCTTACTTGGAGAAAATGAATTATACTCATTTGTGCCTCTATAATTCTTGTTTTGAGGTAATTCTTCATCCTCCCCTTCGTCAATGGTGCCTTCATAATCCTTAGGATTAAGAATTTCTTGGTTAATATGATTACTATCATTACTTGTACTTTCATCAAAATCCTCACTAAGTGAAGAAAATGACTTTTTATTCATATTGAAAGCATTCCTGCTATATTCATCAATACGAATAAAGTTGTTGCGTGAACGAGATTTTGATGATGCAAAAATATAAACTTTACTATCACATGAATCCATGGCCTTTCACAAAATATGTTGAATGATACAAATTCTCTCTCTCCTAATAACAATTTATAACTCGGAGAATGAAAATTTCCCTCCAAAGTTTCCCCCCAAAAAATTTGACAGAAAAATTTCCCTCCACAAATTTCGTCTGAAAAAATTTCCTCCAAAACTTATTGCAAAACATTCTAGAAAACTTTCTCCTAAAAAATTCAATCCTACTTTTTATTTAAATTTTCCACACAAATTTTCATCTAATACATTCCTTCAAAAATTAAATAAAACTTATATTTTAATAATTTGACATTAACTATGTAATTCAGTTATTTTTTACAATTAATATTTTATATTTTACCCCACATTTAACAAAAGCTAATCTAAACCCATAATCTTAGCTATATATTCATTTTTCTTAATTTTAATTTTAATCCCACATTCAATAAAATTTAAAGTAATCTCACAATCTTCATTATATATTAGCTTTCATCATTTTTATTCCTCACATCACATCAAATCTTGCATAGCATTTGTTAAAAATCTTGGAGTGATTTATGGAAGAGCGATAGAGTCATCAAGAAGACATTCAAAGGGAGACTTTCACATGTAAAAGGTTGGTTTTCTTTCTAATTTTTAACATTTAAAAAAAAAAAGAATTTGAATAACATTTTTGTTGCAAAAAAACATTTTTTTCTCTTTTTTTCATAGAGTGTTTTTTTTAATGTCATAGGGAAAAAACCACAAAAGAATATCACATTTTTAAGATTTTTAGGGAGGAAACACAAAAGAAAACCCATATTTGTACAATTTTTAGGAGAAAAAAAAACATATTTTTTAGTACTTTGAAATGGAAAAAAAAACTTCTTCTTTTTTGTTCAATTCATTTTTTGTAAATTTTTCTTATGCTTTTGAAAAAACTTAAATTAAGAATGAAAATTAAAAATTAAAAATTAAAATAAAATAAAAATAAATAAACAAAAAAATTTCAAACTAGATCTTTTTTTGTAAGTCAACATTTCTATTAATCAAAAGGTTTATACATGGATATAAAAAATGATGTGGTCTCACCCTGACCAGCCTATTTGACCAATGCGATGACCATACAACATACAAAAAGAAAAAAATTCAGCTGAGAGGTCTAACATTCCAAAAATCTAACAAAACAAGAAATACACTAGTGAACATATCCAGTCGTTAGATGTGATGGAACCAGGGTTGTTCGGCCTAGTACTCGGGGGAGTTGGTGGATGATACATGCAGTTTACATGGTTATCGAAGTGAGCGAGCCAAGTTTCAAGATTTTCAACCTTTTCAATTAATAGATTCTGGCCACACCAGACTACGACCACCCTCTCATGAAAATGGCACTGAAAGTATTGGAGTTGCTCAAATTTCACCATGGCAGCCTCGTGTTCCTCTCTGCGAGCTTGATCATGGGCATCCAAATGAGTAGAGATGGAGTGGAGCAGCTCAAGAATTGTTGAAGAGGGACTTGTTCTCCTGAAGACATCCTACCCATGGAACCAGAGTGGTCATGGTTGGAGCAGCCCCGCATTTCCGAGAAATGGAGATGCCCTTACTCACGACCACCCACGCCTGCATCATGATTGAGTTGCAAGACCATTTGACGACAATCACCCACCCTATAGGCCACAAACGAGCTATGACCCCCATGGGCGCCACGATCCCCGCAACTAGAGCTTCTCGCTCCTCGCCTGGAGATTCCTTCCTGAACAAAAACAACAACACCCCGAGACCTAGCAGGGGGTAGCACCTTCTGGCTTCGTTGAAGCAATTAGATGTGAGGAGCGGGGAGAGGGCTTCATTGTGGAGCGCAAAAGGAACTTGCAAAACTATATTTCAAACTAGAAATTTAAAAAATATAAATAAAAGGTATTAAAAATAAAAAGAATAAAAAATATGGTTGAGGGTCAATGTCGAACATTGGTCCTACCACTGCAAAGGTCGTATTAGCAGCCCTTTAGCACCCAACGCAGTGGAGTTTCAATGTCGATCATCGAACCTCCAAACATTATTAATATTTTTTTTAATTTGATATATCTATATATATATATATATAGATATATAATTTGTTTTAATTTTTATTTTTATTTTTTAAATTTTGTTTTAAAATTACATTATTAAAAGGGGCGACCAGAGCGAGAGGGGTTATTTACTGCCCTCGAGAACAAAAGGTTTAAAACTTCACATGGGGCATAGGAACAATAACAAATATTAAGCTGAATTCAAGTCACTTTGGAAAAGACTGGACATTGTCATAATCAAAGGAATAAAGAAGTTAAAAGTCCTAGGAGACTATATGGTCGTTATTAGACAAATATTCAAGACAATATCAAGTAGCTTCTCTAGTCTCCCTTTAGTCATTGACATAATCACCTGAAAAGCTTAAAATTTGAAGAAATTATCCTCCATCATATCATTAGAAATTTAAATGGTGAGGTGGATAAGCTTGCCAAGCTATACTTGCAGCTTGAGCAAGGAATTATCAAATTTCAGGATGGAGTAAGGCCTATGGCTCCAATCCCATGATTGTAAAATGAATTTAATGAAAAAAATAGGGAGTTCACTTCGATTGAAGCTTATGATAATTGGAACAAAAGGAATAAATGAAGGGCACCAGGTGGAAGTCCACTTCCCTAGCTTTGTCTTCTGAGGCAGGCATCTGTGTGGTTGGCATGATCTCTACATGTTACATCCCTTGTAGGAAGCAAATAATAGCTACTTTAAAATGCCTGGAGGGTGCTGGATTTTTAATGTGAATTAGACTCTTCACTTGATGATGAGGATATGTTTGTAATCTTTGAATGCCATGAATACTAATGCTCCATAGAAATCCCACTACATGAAGATTATATGTATGGAAGGGGAGGATGATTGGAGATCTCGCCTAAGGGTTGAATTAATCCTCTTCCTCAGGGTCAGTCATAGTGCATGCAATAATAAATTGGATGGATATCAGGGCAGTCACTTCATTTGTTTCTTTCCCTCTGTGTTCAATGGGCCTGCTAAGGAATTGGACAATTAACAAGGATTCCATGGAGAGCCAATATCCAAAAGGGGAATTGACTCGCAGGAAGAAGCCTGTGGAGAGGTTGGATTTCATGGAGCAAGAAAGGGACGAGAAGTCCAATCTCATGGACCACAAATTTGAGTGGTTACAAGCACGGTTGGAGATGGAGATCGTTTGTTTGGAGGTGTAGATCCTCTTATTGAAGACTCAGTCACGTGAAGTTGTCAGGATCACCAAGGATGATGACTTGCAAGGCTACATTGACCCGGTAATGGACTTACAAAAGGCTAGAGTTGAAGGAGCGTCGCATGGTGAAGGCCAAGCTCGTGGTAAATAGGTAGCAGCGAGGAACAAGTCTAAAGCAAGCCCCTCTAGGGTATCCTAGTTAAATATGTATTATGTATTGTAAATTTGAACTATTTTTGGCTCAATTTTGTAAAGTTTATGGGCCATTTCAGTGCAAAATCGTAGCGCAAAAATACCATAGAGGTAAGAAAATTTTGTTGTGCCTATATTGGAACGTTAAAGCAAAAGATGTAACAAAGGCATTTAAATGGTTATGGCCATGAAAACTGACATTTTTAATATAATTGATACCCATTCCTTAAATAATAATACGTTTATTAAAAAATGTTGATATTTTAGATTTTTTAGTGTCACTTTTTATTTTAATTTTGCTTTTAATTTCTATTTTTTTGGTTGATTTTTATTTAATTTATTTAAATCAATATTGTTTTTTAATAATCACAATTTTATGTTTTTGTGGTTACTTTTTTTGTTATATATATATATATATATATATATATATATATATATATATATATAGTTATATTTTATTTATTTATTATCTATATTTTTATAATATTTTTTCTTTGACGTTATAATGTTTTCTTGTTATTTTTATTTTTTAATTACTAAAATAATTAAATTTGTTTAAACTTAAAATTTAAAGATTTTTTCTTTTTAATAAAATAAGAGTATGATTTCCTATGATAATAAAATCCAAACTTATACTTTCTTATGGCATCATAGAAGGTATATGTGAGTCTTTCTAGATAAAGGACAACAATTATAACGTCTAAAGTTGTAATCATCTCTATGAATGCTACTCAACAAAACCCAACTAACACCTATTATAAAATTCAAGAAAATAACCCCTCAAAATCAGTGAAGAATGTTAGAGAAAAGAAGATGGTACCCGAGGAAAATAAAATGTACTTTTCATGGTATATTAAAGATAGACAAAGCAATGAAGGGGAGAAAATATTTCTAGATTGTGAAAAGTCTCAGTGTGGTGGAAATTATGGGGTAGTTGGAAAGTTATGACACATATGTTTGGTATCGGATACATATATTTCTTATGTTCTCAAAATTAGCCAAGACACATGGAAAAAATATATATCATTTTACAAAGAGCAATTATTACTTGATACAAGATTTTACAAATATTTGTGCAAGTGTCATGGACAACATTAAGAATGAAATTGTAATAAAAGTGTGTTATGCATTACTGTAAGGATCATTATAATTTTTTATAGCTTATTTATCATTGAAATGTTATATTTTGTTTGACAGGATTTTGCATAGTTTCTTTCAATTATGTTGGATGGAATTTATTATACAAAGACATATATTATGGATGTAATCAGCAAATTTCATACAGATAAAACAGAAGAAGAAAAGAGAAAGAAACAAAAAACAATAGAATCTAAAACTACAAGAGTAGATATAGGGGATCATGAAATAAGGACTAAAAAGCATCAATCTAGTAAGGCTAGAAAGGTTACTTTTGAACATGTGGAAGTTGAAGATGAAGAAGATGTTGTCATTAGTGACAATGAGGTTAGAACTCTTGTTGAAAAGGAGAAGGGCCATAACAAACAAACAAACAAACAAAAATCTCATGGATGTTTCTATTCTAGTTGATAATGAGGAGATTATTAATTTAAAAAAATATATGTTAAATGATAGGAGGAAGAAATCAAATGTTGTTGGTCATTCTAAAAAAATCATGGGTGTCACTGAAGATCATAGTGAAAGCTCTAAAGGCAATAGGGAAATCATAACACCAGGAATTGATTTAGAGAATGGTATTGTTAACACAAAACAAAATGCCATTTGAAATCAATTGAGGAAGAACAAATTGGTTGATAACGGCCATACATTTCAGTTAAATGTCAGACAACTTTATAAAATAGCAGAAGGGAAATCTCAATATCAAATTAGAAAGTCACACTACCTACATGTTCATAACTTGAAAATGTTGATTAGGTACAATCAATATGCACATGTAGTGGACTGTTTGTTTCTTAGTCATCCAATTGAAGTTCCCAACAAAGAGGAATTTGATAGCTCAAGAAGTTTTGACTACAAATATTATGTAATTGGGGGAAACCATTTTGTAGAGGCTACTAGAGAATTGATGAAAGAATATTTTGATAACCCATTTTTTGAAATAGTGAAATGTATCACTTATGCTATTTTAACAGATATAGAATCAAAGTTATTGGAATTAGATCATAATAGAGATAATGAGTATAGGATGTCTATGATTTTCATCCAAAGGGTCATATTTGTTCATAGTGAATTTGGAGAAAATTGTGGTGGAGATAATGCAATTGTTAGTCAAAGCTTTCGAAAGCAATGTTGTATGGAAATAGGTTGTACAATTGATAAAGAAAATATTAATGCAAAAGGTTGCACAATAAGTGATGCATCAAAGGTATGGATAGCTTTCTCTAGTTGGGATTTAGAAGTAGGTGTTGAAATTGTAATTAGATTTGATCTTCACAATATATGATGTTGTAAGGAGTTAAAAAGAATTTATTTAAGTTAAAAGAATATTTTTTTTTCATGTCCCATTTGTACATTTGAAAAGAAAAAGAAAAATTATTTTTTTATGTACCTTTTGGTCAAATCCCAATTGCGAAGTTGGCCCTCCAGATGACAAGACATCTCATCCTTTAGAGGCACCTTTTCTGACATGGAAACAACTATATATTTACATATGTTCTCCACCATTTGGAAAAAAATTCATGGTTCTTCTGTGGAGAGAAAATTCAGGGCATCTGAAACAAGATTCTTCTGTAAAATCTGAGTTGTCTAGGACACTTCTCCTCTATGGAATGTGAGCCTTATGTGATAATAGATGTTTGTGGAATGTGAACCTTCTATGACACTAGATCTCTATGGAATCTGAGCTACCTATGAAACCATATCTCTATAGAATCCAAGATACCTTTGACACCAAATATTTGTGGAGTTTGAGTTACTTGTTACACTATATTTCTATGGTATCGAAGTTATCTATTGTAGTACATTTTTTTGGCTAACTTATGGACAAACATACAGCACTTTATGGACATGCTTAAGGAAAGGTTTGAAGACATACATGAGGAGGATTGACTTAGCACTTGGGTAATAGGACTACAGACCAAATTGGCTATGAGTTGGAGTTTTATCTTATTGACAAAGAATCTATAAGGATAGGATTGTTGGGTTTTCCCCTTATGGGTTTTTCCCTTTCATCTGGCCTAATTTCTGATGTCTCTTGTTTCTTGTCTCTTATTCATTGTGACCTCTATTTGAATGGATAAATTATTAATTTATAATTTATTTATCCCATAATTTAATGAATTAAATGCTAAAATAAAACTCACATGATAGTCACAAGTAATTATCATGATTAGAAATTCTACCTGTAATCAAATTTCAACATGGTATCAGAGCTAGGAATTAAGGAGCAGTTTGAAACAAGGTTTGAATTACCTTGTATGATTCAAAGTTTGTTGTTGCTATTAGAAGAAGAATTTGAAACTGTGTGCTAAGTGTTCTATGAAATTTTAAATACTTTGCAATTACTAGTTATTATCCGCTTATTTATTAAGATTATTTTCCTTCTGCAATTAACTCACAACAAATACTGAATAAAACACAATTGTAGCTTCACTGAAAAATAAATAACCATGGGAACTGAGGAAATTATGCACACGCACACACATAATGAACACCAGCATTTTCAGACAAATGCCCCTAAAAAACCCTGAAGGGAAAACAAATTTGCAAATGAGGGTTTTAATATTAAATTATTTAGAAAAAATATTACAATTGATTGTCGTAAAATGGAAAACCTCTGGAAAATTATTGTGATCACTTTTACAAACCTCACTAACCTCCTAGAAGTAATACGTCCTACAAAAAAAAATTGGCTTCCCTCTGAAGCTCTTTCTCGCCCACAAGTGAGCAAATAAATTTGGTTCTCCTAGAAACTCCCAATTGCTGGGAAAATTACCTCGGCCTCCACTGGAAAATCACTACCTCAACTGGAAAATCGATCCTATTGTGCAAATCACTCTCTCCTATGAACTTTCCTTGCTTTGGAATTTCTCCCTCTCTAAGTAATTCACATTGCCTGTTAGGAAAATCCGCACCCCCTGTTGGAGCAACTTGCACCACTATAAAATCGACCTCTCACTGCAAAAAATCAATCTACAACTCTCCCAATAAATTGTTTTGAAGAATCTCTCTAGAAAACTTTGTTGAAACCCCTGCTTATGATGTCCCTATGTTTTTACTGCACCCTTGCTATCATTGGAACCCTATGTCTCGATGTGTTCTCCAAATGCCCATCAATTTCCTCTTATAATCTCTCATTAATGAATTAATGGCCATGATCTAATCACAATCCATGGCTAAGATCATATAGACTCCATCAATTGACTTTTCTGGATGTCTCTAGAGGAAAATCGATTTACCCCAATTAATATTGATTAATTAAGTTTATTTCCCTAAGTTATACTTAGGAAAATTAATTAAATTCCTAATTAAATCTAATCAAGGATTTTTATTGCGAAACATTTTCTAGGTATTGGACAAAATGTGTTCTCTGGCCTCATAGACACAATTTGAGACTAGAGCACATGTCTGAGCTACACAAACTAACACTCTCTCTTAGCAAGGAAGGTGTTCTACATAACACCCAATTTTTATCTAAAGAATATGAACCTCGCCTTCCACAAAGCTTTCATCAGAATACCTGCTACCTCCTCATCTATAAGTATATACTATGGTTGGACAATCTTACTTTGCACACAATCCCTGATGAAATGGTATTTGAAGTCTATATTCTTGGACTTGTCATTAAACACTAAATTCTCTGACAGCCTGATGCAACTCTGATTGTCGCAGTGTATCATTGTTGTCTCTATCCTCTGACCAAACAAGGTTACCAACAACTTCCAAATTCATATGTCCTTGCACGTAGCCATCCTCGTTACTATGTATTCTGCCTCCACTAAACTTAGTGCCACATACTTATTCTTCTTGTTGTACCAAGAAGCAACTCCTGATCCCAATGCTGAAGCAACACCCTAAAGTGATTTTCTAATCTATCAGGTTTCTTGCCCAGTCTGCATTAGTATAGCCCACCAATCTAACACCATCACCTAAATCATATATAATCCCATACTTTACTATGCCATGTAAATACCTTAGCATGTGTTTTGTCATTATCTAATGAACTCCCTTCGATTCAACCATGAACTGACTCAGAGAGTTTACTGCATAGGATATATCTGGCATGGTGTTGACCAAATACATCAGAGAGCCTATCAACTGTCTGTAAAAGGTGATTTCAACTACTTCTCCTTAGATGCATCAATTTTCCGAATTAGTGATCCTGGGAGTAGACATGGTCCTGCAATCCTCCATCCCAAATCTCCTCGGGATCCTTATGTAGTGTTTCTCTTGTCCAAGGAAAATATCGCCATTTGTCTGCCACACCTCAATGCCTAAAAAATAGTGCATGAGCCCCAAACCTTGATCTTAAACTCTGTTGTAAGGTCCCTCTTACACTCCTCAATTATCCCTAGGTAATCTATCAAGAATAGGTCGTCCACATATAGGAAAATAATGAGTATATCACCCCTAACCACCAAGTAGTAGAGGTTCACGCCTGCCTCACTCTTCACAAATACCATGCCCAACAAGTATTTGTTGATGCACTCATACCACAACCTAGGAGCCTTCTTGAGCCTGTACAACTCTCTCCTTAAATTGCACATGTGAGTCTCTCTTTTGGTGCCATAAATCCCTCTGGTTGTTCTATGTACACCTCCTCCTCCAATTCACCATTCAAGAACGTCATCTTGACATCCATCTGATGGATCTTCCATACCATATGTGTTACTAATGAGATCACAACTTGTATAGAAGTGTACCTAGCCACAAGAGTAAATGTATCCTTATAATCTATTCCCTCCTTCTGAGAGAACCCTTTGGCCACAAACCTAGCTTTGTATTTCTCGATTATACCATCTACACTGTGCTTGATCTTATATATCCAACGTGATCCAACCATCGCTTTTGTCTGTCAGTTTGGGTACAACCTCCCACACATCATTCTACATGATTGAGGAATACTCCTCAACCATCGCATCTTGCCACACCTACTACTGTGTAACCTCTTGATAGCTGGAAGGTTCTCTATCTACTAAATGACTAACTAATTCCATGTAGTCAATGGTTGTTTCCACTCTCTCTTGCATGTCTTATGAGTCCCCACAATATATTGAGCATCCCTAAGTGTAACCTTAACCTCTCAGTTCCTCCTGCCACTAGTGAAATTAGGAATATCCACCTCCATGTCCTCATGATGCATCTCCCTGATATGCTACAACGGTTAATCCCCCTGATATGCTACAACTGTTAATCCATGCCCTATGAAGCTTCAGGAGCACTCACACTTGAACTAGTGCTCGTAGTAGTCAATGTACAATAATGTAAACTTTGAAACGGGAACTATAAACTCAAAACGGGAGCTCTGGCCAAAAAACCCCAAAAAAACATCAAAAACAATGCTAAAAATGAAAAGTGTGTATACTGGAACGATGTTTTTATTTTTTAGGCGTCAATTTTGAACATGTTTTAAAAATGGCAGTGACTACAAAATTTACCATGAAATTTTCGAGCAAAATATAGCTTCAAAATGAAAGTGATGATACTGGAACATTGATTTTTTTTTTTTTAGGGTCAATTTTCAAATTTTTAAAAAATGCTAATAAAACCAAATTTTTATGTGTCAAACAAAGTTGTTTATTGAGGAAAAAAACACATTAATGTTTTTGGTAGAATATCATTTTTCTTTCCTAAGTATAAATTTAACATGTTTTCAACCATAAATGCTAGATACAAAAGAAATTGAAAAATTTTCAACTATAAAATTAAAAATTAAAAAACCATGACATTATGAACAAATTACATCACTAAATAAATTCAAAAGCCATTATTTGTATATTGAATAAAACATACATTATATCTCTAATTTAATATTGCATTGTAGATATTTTAAACAATAAAATTTATCATAATTAAGACATATAATCCAACAACATAAAAATGCCTCATAACTTCTCATTTAACGCCATATGGAAAACATTAAGTTTATTTGAAGATACGATGCATACATCAATTATATAAACTGTCTTAAACAATTATTCAAAATTACTCATATTTTCTTGCACATCATCAGAATTCACATCTTCAGATGAGTGACTGGATGTTGATGAATATGTTCCATATTCTTCTCTTTCATCAACTAGAGCCCCATCTGAGTCCACATGCATGTCCAACATTTCAAGTTTCAAAATTCTTCTAGATCTACGACTGGTTTCAGCAGACTCCCATGTCAACATTGTTCCTTCTGGTAACAACCTTTTCAGAATCTCTATCGGCTTGAAGCAAAGAGTTCCTCTCTTTGTTAAATTGAAGTCATAAACAAGAATGTCAACATCCTCCAATTTTAATATGTCTGTGCGGCGGCGATTTATATTTGTACCCTTTATTTTTCTTTTTCCACCATTTTTTTTGTCAACTACCATCTTTGGCTTATACACACCATTGAATGGGTGTGTATTTGTGGCATACCAATGTACTTCAACACTTGTAACATCCTCATTTTCTATAAAGACCTATATAACTTTAGCAACCCAAAATGGATATCCATTGGGATCGCCATCTGCTAGCACTCCAATCATGCAACCCTCCTTAATATCCTGTACTGAACCCCTATAAAGGTCTTCCATGGCTTCACGTTGTGCATGAGATCTTCTGGAACCAATATACATCTCTCTTTCCGCTGCCTGTGAAGAATCAATAATACCTTGAGATTTTTGTTGTTCAACAATGTTTACTTCCTCATGTTCATTCGACACATTTTGTGGCCAAATAAATGGATTTTTCAAAGGTATATCTTCATTTGTTGTTGTTGAAATGATATCACTTTGATTATTGAAAAATGACTCCCACCAAACTGAATTAGCAATGTCAAAGTACTCATATGTATATCTAATACATTTTTTAATTTCTTCCAGGCAGTCAAAATAATTTATATCTCTATTCTGTCTGCGTGCATTCTGAACTTCACCAACTGATTGTATTAACAATATTTTTTATGCAAATATTGGATGATCTGGAATGAACTTCAAAAATTGCAAACCTGATGACGGTTCCCATTCTGTAGTAGTTGAATACTTCTTGCCCCATATTAGTGTTTTCCCATCAATTTTTTTGATATGAAATTGATGTTGGAAGCTAATGTCATTAAGTTCTTCAATGCATTTCCCCTCACCATATGATCCTAGAATAAACCTTCGCATGTCAACAGTTTCTTCCAACACATCAAAAGTAGGCTTTGGCATGTATGATTTCTTATACATTCAATTAGTGATGGCAAGCTCCCAACTTCCTTCCTCCTCAATGTGACTAAAAAATGACTAAACATCTTATCAATATGGTCATGAGTGTGCCCAACAAGAAGGAAACCAACCTTTACCTTTTGAAAAATTCTCAATTCAACAAGCATGTTTAGATATCCAAAAACAACCTAATTTTTGTTTTCACGGCAAGTGTTGTCCAATTGTAGATACAAAACTTTAGGAAGATTACCATACCAATGAGAAATCACATCATGAATTATGGTTACGGTCAAATTTGCATCATTATGAATATTTGGAGCTGTGAAGTACACCCTTGGCAACGTTTTCCCATTGAAAACCATACAACCGAACAAGTGAAACTGAATAAAATTTTCCTCCTGTAAATTTTTGGGTGTGCGAACAAAATGTTGTAAAAGTTTTTTCTTCTGGTCCATACCATCAATTATCAAACCCAAATATTTATTCGGATTATCATAACACTTCTTTCGATGCTTGTACAACTTCTTCCTTTCATTTATTTGTTGTTCTCGATGCTCCTGAATTTCTTTGACAATTAAATCTACACAACATAAAAGAAATTCATTAAGAAATATGTTTTCATAGTTGATGACTATACAATTTTAAAAGTTAAAGTTATGAACGCTTACCTCTTTCTGAGCCTTCACATTTGTCCCTTTTTTATTTAAGAGAAGCACATGTACTGCAAATCCCCATCCTTGTCTTCTTAGGAATACGGACATTGTTGAATTCTTTCTTCCATACCTTCACAAAATATTGATATGTAATAAATTGGCCATGTCCATCAGCACCTTCTGCATATTCTTTGTATAAGTTTAGATTTCTCATCTTGAAAAATTATCTGGAACATGTATTGTCTCTCTATTTGGCATACTCTCTCCATGCTTTGAAAAGAAATCTTTCATCCATGAAATTATAGTATTTGATAATGGCCCAAACTCTCTTTTATGACGTACTTCTGAATAAAATGTGGGATCCTTCTCCAAATTTTCTTGAATTCTCAAGAGACGAAAATTCTCAATTGAATGAAACATTTTGAAAGCTTTTCTACACATAAATAAATTCCTAATATGATAATCATAACCTGACAATGTAGATTGCATGCACCCAACTAAATATGAATTTTGCATGCTTTTATTCATTGACAAATATCTCTTCTTGCTTTCTAATGCAAATGTGAAATCCATATGTTTCAAGCAATTTTTTTGGCAACATTCACTTGAAATGAGAGCATTGATAGAACTTCTTCTCGTCAGATATTCTGCTCTAGCCCTTGTATAACTAGAACAACTTGCATTGATACGAAAAGGTCTGCTCCTACTCCTCGATACAATATTTCTTGGCAACATCTCCATCATTGGATCATCATTTGTATAAGGATTTTCATCATCATTAAGAGGAATGTTATCCACACTATGATCAGCTCTGCTTTTCAAATATTGAAGTGGATGAAATTCTTCATCTTCCCCTTCTTCAGTGCTACTGTCATAGTCCTTAGAATTCGGACTGAATGGAAAATTTGACTCGATGTTTAATGGATATTCTTCCTCATGTGCATTGTCAGTGCTACTCTCGTAGTCCATAGAATTAGGACTATGTCGAAAATGTGACTGTTTACTTATTGAAGATGCTACATCCTGTCCTTTGTCACTGCTACTTTTATACTCATTAGAATTAGGACTAAGTGCATCATCATGTCCTTCATCACTGCTGCTCTCATAGTCCTTAGAATTAGGACTAAGTGGACACCGTGACACTCCATTCTTTTGAAATTCGCCATCATGCTCTTCAAAACTACTACTCTCATAGTCCTCAGAATTAGGACTAAGTGGACACTGTGACACTCCATTCTTTTGAACTTCACCATCATGCTCTTCAAAACTGCTACTCTCATAGTCCTCAGAATTAGGACTAAGTGGACATTGTGACACTCCATTCTTTTGAACTTCACCATCATGCTCTTCATCACTGCTGCTTTCATAGTCCTTAGAATTAGGACTAAGTGGACACTTTGACACTCCATTCTTTTGAAATTCGTTATCACACTCTTCATCACTGTTGCTCTCATAGTCCTTAGAATTAGGACTAAGTGGACACCGTGACACTCCATTCTTTTGAAATTTGCCATCATGCTCTTCAAAACTGCTGCTCTCATAGTCCTCAGAATTAGGACTAAGTGGACACCGTGACACTCCATTCTTTTGAACTTCACCATCATGCTCTTCAAAACTGCTACTCTCATAGTCCTCAGAATTAGGACTAAGTGGACATCGTGACACTCCATTCTTTTGAACTTCACCATCATGCTCTTCATCACTACTGCTTTCATAGTCCTTAGAATTAGGACTAAGTGGAATCTGTGACTCTTTATTTATTTGAAATTCTCCATCCCCTCTTTCATCAGTGCTGCTCTCATAGTCTTTAGAATCAGGACTAAGTGGAAGAATTGACTTTCTATTCATAGTGGAAGAATTCCTGCTATATCCATCAATATGAATAGAGTTGTTACGCGATGAAGATGTTGATGGTGTATAAATCGAAACTTCACTATCAGAACAATCCATCCTTTCAAATATAAGATGTTGAACGATACAAATGGAGTCTCCTAAGGATATTATATAGCTTAAAGAATGAAATTTTCCCCTCCAAAAATTTTCGCGAAAACATTTCCCTCCAAAAGTTTGTTAGATTTATTTACCTTCATTATTTTATTCTACAATTTATTGAAAAATGTAAACTAAATTTTTTTATGAAATAAATCACTAAAATTAAAATTGTAAACTACAATTTCTAGATTAAGTATTCTAATAGTTAAAGTATATAATATTTACTAAACAATTGATTTTATTTTTTTTTTAATATATTCTAAAACAAATTATCCCACATCAACCCGTTGTAAAACAATTCTACAATATTCGCTTTATAATATTTTAAAACAAATTATCCCACATTCAACCTGTTGTAAAACAATTCTACAATATTCGCTTTATAATATTTTAAAACAAATTATCCCATATTAACCGTACGGTAAAACATCTCCGTAATTTCACTTATATATTAAAATTTCATTATCACTATTACTCACATCACATCCAGGCTTTTTGAAAATCGTTGAAAGACTCGTGAATTTGTGGAGCAGCTACATCGCTATCAACAACATATTCACCAAAGAATTCTCACAATTGAAAGGTAAGTTAATTTTTTTTCCTTGAAAATTTTCATATTAAATTAGTTTAATGAAAAAGATTTTTTTTGTAAATTAATAATTTTTCTGAGCCAAAATAATGATTACATCCGTCGTGACCCCTATCGGGGTGGGGAAAAGGGAACTGTACAGTGAAATGATGGTGGGCAGTGTGCGGCAGCACAAGCCACATCTCAGGGTAATCATATTAAGGGATGAAATGATGACATGCAGGAAAGGCCAAAACCAGAGACAAGGAACCGATAGAATAATGGAGAAGGCAGGGGAGAAGAACGGCGGCGCTCAGTCAGTGGATTGCAGGATAGGTGGCGATAAATCAACAGGAGCAGGTGAAGGTAATACAACTGATAAACCGAAGATTAGAAACGTGACGAAGGTTGAACCTATCTCGCAAAGAAACCCTGGTTACCGTCTCAGAAGAGGGCAGGAGACTATGGAGGAGGGAGGAAGGAAGGAAATCAAAAACATTGGAGAGGATGGCAGATGGATGGATCAGGGGAAGAACAAGCAGGAAGTCCGGAACACGAGAAAGAATGTTAAGCAGCGGACAGAGGAGAAAGAAAGCTTGCAGGAGACTAAAAAACATTAGCTGTCCAAGGAAGGAGAGGTTAGGAACAAGAGGATGGAGCAGGAGCTGACGGAAGAAGAAGGAAATCACAGGGAAGGAGAAATGGAGAACGGGAAGGAAGAATGCATGGTGAAGGGGACTTTCGAGGTTGGTCAAGGAAGTCAGGGTAACACCAGAGGAAGACCATCCAGAAGAGGTAAGGGTAGAAGGCGCAGGGGTCGTGGGAGAATTTGGCAAGCTGAACGCTATGAAACTGAGACACCGCCTCCAAATCAACAGAAAAGAGGGCGTCGAACCACGGAGCAGATAGCTCAGGAAGCAGAACGAGCGTACAACGAAGGGACCAACGTGGAGATAAGAAGGATTATTGATGACTTGGAAAATAAATTTCTGGAGGAGGCCTCAGATCCAGAAATGGAGGAATGGAGCATTCTTATTCCGGACCCTAGGAACACAAGGGGGCACTTATCGTTGTATATGTAGGCACTGCATGTTTATTGGGTTGTGAAGCGTCTATTAACAAAAGCCATGGAACAGGTCTCCGAGGAGATGACGGAGATAGCTCAAGGATTCCCGAACTTGAAAAGGGAAATGAAAAACCTCCAGCTCACGCTCCTGAAGCAGGACAACAGACTAGAGGAAATCCAAATCATGTTGACAAATATAACCACCGTGCAGCGCGAGGATGAGATCAAACCAGAACTCATGGTAGATTGATTTGTTATGCTCTATTTTCAAATCAATTCTCAGTTAGGCCTAAGAGAATCAATTTTGTGGGCAAGTTTTTGAAATGTAATAGTTGATAGGAATATATAAATAGTATGTTGATAGGGTGATGTTTATGTTTTAAACATGTTTCTGCATTTGCATAGGTTATAAGTTGACATTCTCGGATTCATGGTGACCAATAGACCCGGTTTCCCTTTGGGGCGGGTTGAGGTCACCAACGACTGTACATATTTTATTTTGGCTGTATATAATAGAAAAGATCCTGCCGTAGCTTACAAAAAAACAATTACATCCGTCATAAGCATGGTGAGCCCAATCAAACTCAATCGCTCAATACCCGTGGGTGGACCGTCATGGTGTCATGGGGTGGGCTCCTTCCCTCACTACCCCCTTCACCTCACCTTCCCCCCTCAACCTCCCATGCCCATCCGCCCCTCACTCCCCTCTCACCTCCCCCCACCCCACCGGGTGCCCTCGCCCCTCCTGCGCCCATCTTTCCCTCAACCCCCTCTCTCACCACCCCCAACCCCCCGTGGGCCCCCCGCACCCCCCCCCCCGGGGCGCCCTCCACCTCCTTCACCCACCCCCCGGCCCCCCGGCACCCACCCCCCAACCCCCCCCCCCCCCACCAACCCCCCGGCACCAACCCCCCACCCCCCCCTCCTCGGCGCCCTACCCAACCCAACCCCCTGGGCGCCCCCCCCAGGGCGCCCTGCCCAACCCAACCCCCTGGGCACCCCCCCCGGGCGCCCTGCCCAACCCAACTCCCTGGCGCCCACCCCCCAACCCCCCCCCACCCCCCCCACCCACCCCCCCGGGCGACGAGGGGGATGGGGTACGGGTGCCTGGGGGGTTGGCTTGGGCAGGGCGCCCTCGCAGGGGGGGGCCGCCCGGGGGGTGGTGCGCTGGGGCGGGCGCCCGGGTGGGGGCGCTAGTGGGTTTGGTTGGGGGCTGTGAGGGTACCCGGGGGGGTAGATGGGGTAGGTCGCCGAGGGCGGGTTGGGGGGCGAGGGCACCAGTGGGTTTGGTGGGGGGGTGTGAGGGTGCTCGAGGGGGGCAGATGGGGTAGGGCGCTGGTGGGTGCGGTGGGGCGCCATTACATATATTTTTTTGTACTTATTAAAAAAATCAGACATTTCATATAATATATACATAGTTAATTTTGGAATGTTTTATTCGTGATTTACTTTTTTTACACTAGAATGTTAATGCATACCCTTTTAGAATGTGAGGGGCGGTGGGTGAGGGAGGGGGCATGGGCGGGTGGAAGGTGGTCGCAGGGTAGGTGAGTGAGGGGGGCAGCATTGGCAGGGTGATTCTAATCATACAAACAAAAAATTTATGATATATTTTCGTTCTTAATTTAAGTTAATATGTTTTTATTATTTACTAATTTATGTGTTTCTATTTTTCAGGAAAATGGCATCAAAGAAAATTTCAGTGAATCTTTCTGGACCAAAGACTCTTAAAGGTGCATCTTCAAGAAACATTGGTGAACAAACTCCACCTGAGCTCATGACTACAAATCTTTCAAGTGCCTCAAATGTTAAGAAGATGATTTGAGACTGGAAGAATTTGAAAGAGGTGAAATTTCCATCAAGAATCTGGTATGTGAAAGAAAAAGAAAGCACAAATATGAATATATATCTATATATTGATATACCGAATGATAATGGAATTTTTGAGGTGATGGGAAGATCCATAGATATGTGTTCGGTACCGGACACTGAAGTTGTTTACATACTTACAAAAGCTCCCAAGTCACATGAAAGGATTAAATACCGACTATCATATTCATTCTATGACACGAGAGAGGCATTTACAAAGCTGTGTAAAGAAATCGTAAATGAGATGACACAAAACATCGTAAGTATTGTTATTTATATTTGTATTTTGCGTTCTTCAAAGTGTCTAGCTATATTTTTTAACTTTGTTTTTTATTGACATATGATATTTTGTTTGGCAGAATTTTGTTGAAAGTTGTTCAATTAGGTTGGGAGGCATTCATTTCATAGAGCATGATATCATGAAAGTTGTCAATAGTTTTTACTCAGTGTCAGAAGAAGATATGGAAAACAAGCAAAATGTAGTAATTGATGATGCTACAAAATACATCCAAAGAATCAGAAAAAAAGGCCTCTGGTGGATAAATCTAGCAAGGGTAAACAAGTTACTTTTGAGGACGATGAAGTTGAAATTGACAGTGAAGCATATGTTTCCATTACTGAAGATGACATTGGAACTGAGAAGAGCCATAAGAGACCAAAAGTAATAATGCCCAAGAATAAATCTGTTGGGAATGTTATGACCAAGAAAAGTAAAGTTGAAGATTTTGTACCAGTCATTACCAGGAGTCAAGAACCTAGTGAACTTCAAAAGAAAGCAGAGAAATCATTACATCAGGAGCTGAGTTAGAGGATGGCATTATTAAAACAAAACAAAATTCCATGCGAGATAATTTGACAAAGAGAAACTTAATTGATGGTGGTCATACATTTCAACTTAATGTCAGGCAAACCTATAAAGCAAGTGAAGGACAATGTCAATATCAAATTAGAAAACCACATCATCTTCATGTTCACAACTTGAAGACATTGATGAGGTACAATCCATATGCTCATGTGGTTAGTTATGTGCTTCTTGTTGATCCACTTCAAGTTCCCAACAAAGAAGCATTTGATAAGTCAAAATGTTTTGAATACAATTATTATGTGCTTGGGGGGAACCATTATGTAGAAGCTCAAAGACAATTAATGGAGGAATATCCTAATAACCCACGTTTTGAAACAATGAAATGTATCATTTACGCTGGTTTAAATGAAACATAAGCAAATTTAGTGGCATGGGATCATAATTCAGATAATGAATATAGGATGTCTATGACTTTCATCCAAAGAGTTAGATTTATTCATAGTGAATTTCAAGAAAAATGTGGTGGGGATAGGATAAATGTTACTGCAGATTTCCGAAAGGAATGTTGTATGGAAATAGGCTATCAAATTGAAGAGAAAACCAATTCAAAAGGTGGAAAAGGCAACAAAAATAGTGATTTCTTTATAGGTGTTGATAACATTTTCCAATTGGCATTTAGAACTGGAGATGTTTGGAAGTTGATTGATGAGATTTTTAGCATGTGGGAAGACATTGGCATTAAAAACCAGAGGGTCAAAAAGTCTAAGCCATTGATATGTAGCAACAATAAATCAACTCCTGAACTGAAGCAACTTCCAGACGATATGACTATCACACCTTGGAGGGCGATGCAAGGAGTGAAAGATGAAAAAATTGTCAAAACAATATTATCTCGTGTGAGGTCAGGGGAATTATCATTGGAGGAAATGTCTCAAGAATTTCAAAAGTTTGCTGAATTATTTTTATTTATTTCTAGATTATAGTTATCTTATAAATAAAACATGTTGTTCTTGGTAGTATTTGTTATACATATCATTACATTAACTTTTCTTACTTTATCTATGCAGTCACAAATTTTACATGAAAATTCAAGAACAAATGGTTAGATTGTTGAATGAAGATAGTTGGGATGATGTTGTACACAACTATCCAGATTCAAGTTCTACATCAACATTAAAAGCTTTTTATCTTGCATTTAAAAAGGTATCTTGATTTATACATTCATTTTTATTCATCTGTGTATTATTTTTAATTTAAAACTTACACATATATTTTTTTATTTGATAAAAGATGAGGAAGGAAGATAATGGAGCACCAGATAGTTTCAAGACTTTTATTGAAAAAATAAAGATCGAAACACTGAGGAAGCAACGTATTAAGAATGTTGAACTTGATCCAAATCTTAATCATTTCATTTGGAATGGGCTAGACACTATTCAATATCAAGTAATACAAGGCGACTATGAAGACATTGCTAAACTCATACCAAAAAGGGATTATACTCTAGTCATTGCAGATATTCCCCATGGTTTCAATATTCCAAACATTTACTATGATAGTGACCCTTATACTTATCAAGCTTTTAATAAAGTGGTTGCGGGATTTGTAGAAGTGACGTCATCACCATTATGGAGATTTGTGACATTTCATTCAGACACAATTGGAAATGATATTGTCAAGCTTCAAGGGGAAAACAAATTCAAGGATGCAACTTACATGGTAAGATGTTTAAAATGTATATTTGATTAATGTAGAAAAATTCATTTATGTACAAGTTAATTTAACTTTTACTATTTCATGTTACAGGCAAAAGTCAAATCTTCTTAACAATGAAGATCAACAATTTATAAATGACTGTGAGTTCATTCATATTGATAGTTGGGCAAAAGATGATAGCCATATGTCTATGATTTTTAATCGGGTGGACGGAAAGAGTCATAGCCAAATACTGGCTTATGATGTTATTGTGAGAAAACTAACATATGAAGACAAAGAAACAAAAGGAGAGATAGTTAACATTTATCAAAAACCACAATTATTGATTAACTATCTTATAGACATATGTTCAAATGAAGGAGATTGGGTTCTGGATTTATTTTCTGGCTCAGGTAAGTTTTGTTATATGGAATTGAATTTCAATATGTTCTTTTTTTAATTAATATGTCATTGTACTAATTTACTTCATTATTTCTTTTGTGCTTGATAATTAGGTACAACACTAGCATGCTGCCTTCAAAAATGAAGAAATTGCATTGCAATTGAGAAAAATCCATTACAGTGAAATTTCATTCAGCAAAGAATTAATGCTCTTCAATTTCTTCCAGATGCAATGCAAGAAATTGGGTTGAAGAAAGGGGACTTTAGTGAATCACGTGTGGCAAAAAAGGCAAAGGAACCCCAACCACCATTACATGGAATGTTTGGAAAGACATACATTGGGAGATTCGCAGACATCAAAGATCCATTAGAAGAGGAAAATGAGCAAAAGGAAGCAGAAAATATTGTGGAAGAAGACAATGATGAAACTCTAGAGGACGAAGAGTTTGGATTACATGACATTGTTGATTAAAATTAATTTATGCTTGGAAATCAAGCTTTGCAATGTTTTGAATTTGACATTTTATGAGAATAATAATCGATCAATTAAGGTTGTTATGCGTTTAATATTTGTAATATGTGATTTTTGCATTGATTTTGAAGTTAATCATTATTTTTTGAACAAAAAGTGATTATTATTATTTTTGACATGAAATTCATAAAAAAAATCTATTATTAAACCATTTTTAGTTAAAAATTACGTATAAAAATTGTGATTTTGACATGTTAATTCTAGCAAAAAATTATCAAAACGTGTAGTTTTTTTGTTATATTTATGTTAAAAATGATTATTTTTATGTCCATTGTTAAAAATTATTGTTTTTTAGAAACAATTATTTCATGTGGATTGAAAAATTAATTATGGATGTATAAATATGTAGATTATCCAAAATTCAAAATATCGACTTTCTAATTTAAAAATGCAAAACAATAAAAACCTCACTAAAAAAAATTAAAATTAAAATAAAAAACAAGAAAATATGAAGAAAACGACCACTTCAAAAACTATCAAATTTAGAAAATAATTATTTACATTTCATACACTAGAAAATTTAAAGTCAAAAAATAGGTCTTTTAAAAAAAGGGTGTGATGCAGAATACCCACTTTTTTAAATCAGCATGAAAATCACTACCATTCTAAAACATAATATACATAAAAAAAATCAAAGTGCCAAAAACTATGCTCTAAAAAAAACATGCGTGTTTTGTATCACCCCTTTTCAAAATCGGGTCGCTTTTTTTCTATCTCTACGAAACGGGTAACAATATCAGTTCCCGTTTCAAAGTTTACATTGTTGTACTCATCCTCTGTTGTTTCCCTTGATTCTACTACTCAACTCTAGGAGATTTTTTTGGAAAATCTCTAGACCTTCTGTATGCCTTGCCCTCTATGAACTTGACATCCCGCCTGACTATAATTTTCTTGGCCCCTAGCATGAATATCATGTATGCCTTCGAGGTTTCATTGTACCCAATGAAGTAAACTCAATTTACATTCTAATCCAAATTTGAACATGTCCCCCTTGGAATGTGACAGTATGTTAGGAAACCAAATATCTCGAGGTGACTAACATCTAGCTTCTTCCCTAAAAATGCCTCCTCAAGAGTCATCTTGCCAAGCACTCTATGTGGGGTCTTCTTCTAAATATAAATGTCTATATTGCATGCATCTACCCAGAAATAATGTGGGAGATCTTGTTCATACGATATCACTCTCAGTGCCTCTTGATTCATGGCCTGGTGAAAAACTCTTGGAACTCTTTACTGGTGTACTCTGCTTCGTTGTCTGACTGAAGAGTCTGGATATTTCTTCCTATCACATTCTCCACTAGAGCCTTAAACTCCTAAACTCAATTGAATATCTCATCCTTAGTCTTCAAGAAATAGATCCGGGTCTTCCTGGAGAAATCATCGATAAAAGATTGTGGTAGTGTTTTGTGGAAATGGTGTACCAAAAGACACCTCCTTAATAGTTGATTGTTCCCTGCAAAGGATCACAGACATAGTTGGTGTTGTTAGTGAATAGACTTAGATTAAAAAAGAATTGAAAATAGTGAAAACAATCCATATACAAACATAAACTAAAACAAATAGATGAATACACAAATAATTCTCAATGGAGCAAACAAGTCAACAAAATAACGGAAAAAGGTCCCTTTATTGATTGTTTGTAGTAGAGCTTGAATATAATAGATGTGATCCGGATTTAAACAGGAATGCAACAAATTACAGAGATAACCATAAACACAAAGATGCAGTGGAAATAATACTTCATTTCATTAATGTAAAATACTGAAATATGCTTACAAACAGCAATGGAACTAGACCAGCTAGGGTGATGGTAGCTTATCTCTGAGAAGAGATGTGGCAGCTACATGCCTCTAAACCATGTTACAAAGAGGCTCGAAGGCCTATTTATTGTTGAGAAACAATGGAAAACCCTCAACATCCAAAAACCTAACCCTAGAAGATGAAACGCCAAACTGTGGGCCCCGTTTGGGTAAATTGGTACATCAACTTCCCAGGGCCGTAACTTTGACATACGATCTCTGTTTGACGTGTACAATATCTCATTAGAAAGATCTATCCGAGAACTACATCTCTGGGAAGAGCAACATAGGTCCCATGTTGCTCCCAGTTTTCCCAAAAAACATCGTTTAGGGCCTTAAACGGCTCTGGAATTTCAAGACTCGAAAAACTGCTAAAAATAGTAAACTGTGCTACAATTAAGGAAACTGAAAAGCTGAAAGAAACAATGGCAGGGGTCCAAGTGGACTTGGCAGATGGCCACCAATATCCACCTGGATCATTCCTCCCCCCTTAGGAATCAATGGTCCCCATTACGTTGAGTTCCTCCATGAGATGAGGAAACTTCTGTTGAACTTGGTCCCTGGTGAGCCACTTGGCCTGCTTTGACAACTTGATACAGTTGGATATTCTACTAGCGAGTGTGCTTGATCTGTGTGTCCATGATCCAATCAGTTGCAGCTTGTTCTATGCAATCTTGATTTAACTCTGTGGGTATGAGCTGTTCTGCAATTTCGAATGTGTCTAGTAATGGTGGAAAGTATGGCCGAAGGAGGTCCAATTGAACACTGGGTGCAAGCAAAGGAATGGGGGAATGCTGAGCTCAAATGCATTGTCTCCCACAGCCTTGGTAATGGTGTAAGGACCATATCAGAGTGGTCTGAGTTTTCGATAGGCTCCAATAAGGCGTTCCTTTTGCAAATGCAACCAGACTTTGTCGCCCACCTGAAACTTGTGTGGCACCCAATGTTGATCATGTCGCTACTTGTACTTGGCATTTGATTTCTCCAGAATGTCATGGACCTGTTGGCGAATATGTTGGATGTGAAATGAAGTTGGTTGCCTTATCTATTTCGGACTGGACATGAGTCAAATCTGCATGAGTAGCTGCAAATGGCATGGCCACATCAATGGGACATAATGGTTGGAATCCCAAGCCCGCCTGAAAATGGCTATGGCTAGTCGAGCTGTGGAGAGCCCGGTTGTAGATGTGTTGAACATAGGGGAGGCTCTCGTCCCATGTGCGTGGATGATTTGAGTTGTACATACACAGAATGTGTACGATCATCATGTTGACAACCTCTGTCTGGCCATCAATTTGAGGATGGAAGGTTGTGGACTTAGTGAGTTTGGTGTCCAGCATCGACCAAAGACTGGACCCAAATATATTGAGGGACCTGTTGTCCCGATCTGAGATGATAGACTGTGGGATCCCAAAGTGTACCCACACTCATTCAAAGAAGAGTTTAGCAGTGGCTTCTGCTGTGATATTATTCTTGTAGGCTGCCATAATGGCCATCTTCGAGAACCTATCAACGACCACAAAAACACAGTCGTTTCCATGCTTAGTGGAAGGAAGGCCTGACATGTAATCCATGGAGATGGATTCCCAAGGTCGACTAGGGGTAGGCAACGGGTATAGAGGCCTTGCTTCTTGATGGTCGGTTTGGCAATGGCGCAGGCAGTGCATGATCTGATGTACTTCCCGACATCCTGTCGAAGATTCGGCCAATAGAAATACTTCTATAGTACTGCCACCATTTTCTCGACCCCAAAATGCCCAACTGTTATAGACATTTTTGGGCACTACAACCCCAAGCATAAAATGTCCATAAACCAAGGACTCCTAAGTCCCTAAAATTTTTGTTCTAACCCCTAAAGGAACAAGGTCAACTGATTACAGCTTCTCCCAGAAGTTCCCCATGAAAAACTACTCAGAACTGGTCAAAACAGGATCATTTCAGCTACTCCATAGGAAAAGTGCATTGCATCTCACCTAAGTACACTCTGTGGGTGCGTTGCATTTCAAAAATCCCTTCTATGGGGTGCGATGGGCGAAAAGTGACAAATGGCAGTGTCAATCCGCGAGGTGGAGAGGCATGGAATCTTCCAGAAACTTCTCCTGTGACACTTGCCTCTCTGAATTCGACCAAGGATGAGTAAGAGATTATCAATCTCCAAATGGAAGCAAAAACTATCAGAGGGAAGACACTAATCAAATCACAAGCTGACTCATCTTCCTTACAGATATCTATATATGGATCCCTCATACCAGAGATCCAGAGGCTGGAATTTTGCATCTTGTAAGGAATTGTTGTTGGTTTCTTGAGACAACATCATAGTGTTGGGTGATCTAAGCTTTGTATGAGGTGAAGAGGGGCTTACTTGCTGAGAGGATGATGCTGGGTCAGAACAACTGGTTGTAACTCCCTTGGCTCCTTCTTGATTATCAATAAAAGCTATTCAAGTTTTCCTCCATACTCTTGTGTCATTTATGTTTTATGCATTTGTATGGTCAATTTACATCTGATCCTAGATTGTTTATGATTATAGATCCATGTTCTTGTATAGTGTTATGCTACTTTGATCCTACAGGTACTCTGTGAAGCTAGGCGTACAAGGAAGCAAGTAGCGAAGGACTATCAGGAGAGAGAGGCATCGAACTAGGAGATAAGCGCAAGACAGAGGTTGGTCTCCTTTGTTCTTCTCTCATCTATATTTCATAAAGGAAAAACGAAAGTAGCTTTACTTTGTTTGTTTCTAAGGTAGCTACCACACCTTAGTGGGATAAGCAGTTCTGTGTAGACACTTTTCCCTGTAACAAAATGGCGACCATACTAGGGAGCGACTAGGTTGTTTGTTTATCTTCCTTGTTGTTTATTTTATAAACTTACAGACGGAGCCTGAAGTCGAGCCAGGTAGCTTTTGAACTGCGTTTTCTATGCAAATGCAAAGTAGATAAATGTCACTTCTCAATCTCCGGATTTGTTTATGAATTAAACAACTGATTTACAAACTCTCTAATTGCCCCTGTGGTAGCTCCAGTAACCTCCTTAGATCTCCCTGATTGTTGGTTTACTGATTACCATTTGCTCGGCCAAAACCCCTGAACTGAACTGAAAACTGTGACCCGGAACCCAAGCAAAGTCTCGTGTCTGGCCTAGCGCAAGCTCTATTCTATGAATCTGAAATTTAGCACACTTCCCGAGTGTAGTAGGTGCGATGCATTTCAAGTTCACTGTGTTACAGGTGCGCTGATCAGACTAGGCATTGTTCCTCAGTTTTGGTTTCTGTGTTCATTCTTTTCAGTTCCATTCATGAGTTTTGCTGTTTGTAATCAGTATATCTCTGTTTGAAACCCATTTCCTTGCTGATATTCCACCTCCATTGTGCAAAAGAATTGTAAATTTTTTTGTGTATTTGTTGAGTCATTTTCAGTTCTCCTTTGCAAAAAGTAACGTAATTGTACTGTCGTTTCTTGATTTGAAAGTGTCGCAAGTGTCATTTTCAGTCATAGGAGAGAGTTTGGTTTCTCTTGATAGTCGATTACCCTGTTACTATTGTATTTGGTCTGAATTTGTAGTTTTTCTATTGTCGAAAGCAAGTATTCATTTCCGAATCGTAAAGTGTTGTGATTGTCTTCATTTTTTATTTTGAAAAGAAACTTGTTAGTAATTGTCGCTTGAAAAGTAATTCAGATTTGCGCATTAGCTTTCTTTTTATCATTCACATATTAAGAAGGCTGAAAACAAATACATGCATGTGCATTTGCATTTAGACTGTTTGATTGGCTTGATTTAGGACAATGCATATAGTGTGTGCTCTTTGCTCTTTGTGAAAGAATATTGTCTCTCTTTCCTTAGTAGCTAGGATTTTCATTGCACAAAGAAGATAAAAGACTGTTTATCATCTTAGATTGCATTTTAGGAATTGTACATCTACATCACGCGGTGAACCTGAAAGGAAAATTTCTTAAGCAAGATCAACTATAAAATAAATTTAATGAATCTAACAACGCTTTGGAACCTAACGCACAACATCTAGAAGTCTAGGCTAGAGACGTATTCCGGCGTCGTAAAGCCTGGTAACTGTTGTTCTCACTGATGGTTGGGTGATTCCTCCACTTTGAGACGATAAGTGCCAGTACGGACTTGTGCTCCCACGTACCGTCGAGTATATTTTGGGAGACCACAATAGGCTTAATCCTTTATCCATAGGAAGCTGTGTCTGCCACCCTATCGATCGCAATGCACTAAACACAGCATTCGGGAAGATTGACTGCCGTACTGTAAAAAGTATTCTGCAGTTTTGCGATTGGTTTGGTAATCCCTCTGCCTAGATTTCCTGAGCAGTCCCTTTCGTTCCTTTTAAGACTCCTTAATGGAAAAGGTCCATCTAAGCACTTGTCATTTCAGGCTCATTAAAAATCGAAGGCGACTAGAGTCATCTTTTGTTTTTTCTCGATTCTTTAAAATTGAAAAAACAAGTTGTGTCAAAGCGTCTAAAATTTATTTTAAATGGAATAATCATCACCCTTTCCTACATTGATCTTAAGTTGAGAAAATGGAATCCACCAACCAAGGAATTCCCCTTGGAGGAAATCCTAGTCCCTTCTCCTCTTGGGGAGATGTTGGTGCACCCCATATGGCCACATTATCGCTTCCAGGATTGACAATCGGCTTGCCCGTATGGCTCTTCTCAACCTCTATCATTCATAACACCGCAATTCCTGAACAATCAAGTCAGCAATTAGACGAATCCAGAGTTACCCACCAACCTTCTACTTCCTCTAATTATTCCTCTCCTCCTTCCTCTTCGCTTGATGGGGCTGGTAAAGCCAAAAATCAAGTACCTGAGAAGAAGAAGGAAAAGAAGAAGAAAGAGAAGAAGAAGAAGGAGCCAAAAGTGAAAGGGGGCAACCAAGCGTCGTCTAGCGAAAATCCACACACTGCACCGACCAGGCGTAAGTCGCCATGTGTCATTTGCAAAGGAGACCACTATCATCGAGATTGTACCTGCATCCCTCGGATCTTAAGGGACTGGTCTCCTCATTTACACAACCCGGTGTCGTCGACCTTTGATGATCATGTTGAAAACACACCGTCGACTAGTGAAAGCGAAGCCCCAGGACAAAAAGGAAAATATAAATTTCCTTGTAAATTGTGAGAAGGCAATCAGGTCGTCCACCATTGTCCCTTCTTAGACGAGGCTAAAAGATTTTTGGACGATCGTCCGGTTTCACCGTTACAACTTCCTCCTAGATTTAAAAAACTCTTGCCGAGTTCGTCACTAGTTGAAAATCTGACTGACCCACCCAGGTGGTCAGCCGAAGCATCTATCATTGAATACGAACCATCTGAACCCATACCAGACGAAAGTCAAAAGGTCGAGGCGGCAGTTGACCCGGTCTTGCCTTCAGAGGTTCCATCTTCAGATGATACAGTCAGAGAAGAGAATAAGGATGACACCGTCCAAATTCTTTCTGTAAGCACAGACTCCGATGAACATGGGGGCAATTTATCCATTCCTTTACCGCAGGAAGGAAGTTCGTCAGAGTCGTACCTGGCCGTCTATTCAGTCCCACCTCCAAGCAACCTAGTTGTTTCCTTCGACTGGAATCAACTAGGCAGACCCCGTTTACCGGCTAGTGTACCATTCCGAATTATTGCTCAAATATATAGAATGGTTATGGCTAGTACCATCATAGATGAAGGGGCTTCTGTGAGTATCCTTTCCTCGACTGCTTGGAAAGCGCTTGGTTCGCCATCGCTTTTGCCTAAGATGAGAAATCTAACAGGCTTTGACAAAGGAACCAGTCGACCATTAGGGATCCTTCCCAATGTGCCCATAACATTGAGAGGGAAAATCGTTCATATGAACGTAATGGTAGTCCAAGGACCCCTGGATTATAATCTACTCCTTGGACGAGACTATTTATTTATGCATGGGAGCCATTTTCTCATCACTCTTTAGAGTAATGTGTTTTCCGCACGAAGGAAGAGTGGTCAAGCTCGTAAACCAGCTTTCATTTCTCGGATCACACATAGCAAATAGTCATATACCATCCCTAAATGGTCTTTTCACACAAGGAATGTCTCATCAATCTCCAGTCCGTCCACCTGATGAGCGCGAGTGATTCAGGGGACATGACTGAAACCCAGGGGGCATGCACCCTGGTCTGCTTCGGCAGAAAAAACTTCAGGTATAGGGTAGGTTTCCGCAAGAGATATATGACTAATCTGTACTCCCGTCCGTGGTTGGAAAAGGGGGTTAGACTGGAATAAGATTCCCTCATCAAAGTTATGTGAGTGGATTGTCTCACCTTTGTCTATTTCAGTAGACATCACCGAAGAAGTGTTTTGTTTGCAGTGTGAATAGAACAATCTTTGGTAACCTGAAAGAGGTAGACCTTTCCTGATAAAACAAATGTTTTGTCGGTAGAATGAAAGGTGACCTTGAAGCTTTATTTTATACCTGGGGGCATGCAAACCTTTTGGCGTGCAAGGGAAGAGCAACCATTTATTTTTTAAAATTTGTAGGTCCTCTAACCCTTTAAACTCATAGGATTGGTTGCTTCCTAACTTGCATAAAGAAAGGATGTGGGGAAAAACTCTAAAAATTGTCGTTTTCATATATGAGACATTCTTATTATACGACTGGATTAATCGAGAAGTTTTAGCACATAGTTCAAGCTCGTTAAAAAATAAACATAAGTCATGAGCAAATGTTTCTCCCCGCATTTAAGCTCATTAAAAAATGAACTATTTCTCGGTAAATAACCATCGTGAATGTAGTACTTCAGCCTTTAAAGCCTTGGTCGTGTTCTCATCATCACCTCCACTCTGTATTGGCCGATCATTCACCTCCATTTGATTGTTTACCCCTTTTGAGGAACAGCTGTGAAGAGTGATCCCACTAGCCATCCTTGTAACACTGCCGTGATTGGAAAATTCCAAACCTTACCTGGAATCAGCTGCTACCCAATTTTATCACTAGTTCCTCAAAAGACGAGTCTCATTTAAGCTCTTTTCAACTGACTTGTAAAATATGAAAAGATTGCCGAGCCATTGGCCTCTCCAGCTCGTTAAAGGGATCAGAAGTGCTATCCCTCCTTTAGATTTTAATCTTTTTGGACCTGAGGGATTATTACACAAAAATATCGAGCACTTGTTTTGTTCGGCTTGTTAAAAGTATCGAAAATTCATCCCTTCTGTATTGTTTTATACTTTTTCGGACTTAAGGGATTAGATGATGAAAAAGGAATTTTGGATTTTCCTTTACGTCCCTTTTAGACTCTCTAAAATTGAAAAGGACCGAGTTATCTTTGTCGTTAAACTCGTTAAAACTTAATAGCGACAAACTTGTCCATAGCAGACAAGAACGAGTTTCACTATCGCTAGGCTCGTTAAAACATAGCGATGGTTTTGCCTGAAGGGCAAATTATAGAACAAGCATATGTTATCCTCCTCAAGCTTGACAAAAATAAAGAGGTACTGGTCAGCATTGACTGGGGAAAAATTGGGAAGAAAACTTGTAGAAACTTTGTTGGTAGCAAGTCGCTCTTGAACATGACACTTTCACTCCGCATCCAAGTCGGTTGGGTTGTTTCATTCACCGGTCACATCACCATGGTCCCATCACACCATCCACATTTGGGGTTAATGCTACCAATCCATCACGTCAGTGTCGCCGATATGTTCAAGAGAAGTCATTCAGAGAATTCACCTGTGTCTCACCCGCTACAATACATTTACACTTCATTCTTTCATGACCGCCACCCTGAACCTTATATCACCAGATCGTTTTCACCTCCATTAAAATCATTTGCTTCGTACCGTGTCATTGATGTGGGATTCATTAAGGCCCTCCTATGACGGATCGCTTCCTGTCGACATCAGCTCATTATCCAAGAAGTCGATCTAGGAACACCCCGTTCAGTGCTTTGAAGCTTGCATGCCTCAATGGAAAGTTTCTCACTTCCGACGACAGGTTTACATCAATGACCTTCGACCGAAAGATTTTGCGTGGTGTTCGATGCCAAGTCCTTTATTCACACCACGTAAATTGTACTGCAGTACCTTGAGGGTCATTAGCATTATCGGTGATTCCTCTCGCGCCTGTTAACAGCTTACATCATTGGCTGGTAATCAGGCAATGTCTTTCCATGTTCGACTCCAGAATATCTCTCACATGGATAGACTTGTACTTCGAGTGAAGATCGAATGAGATTGAAGACCCCGGATCTAGTTTCATCCATCCGGGCTACGATATATATTCAGGGAAATAGAGACATCAAATGTACATCGTTGCTGCATAGATAATCATCCAATCAAAGGGATGATGGCTCTACCAGAATCATCAGTCTACACTCAGACGATTGTCTGTCCTATGTACATGAAAATGAATTTATAAAGCTGAGCATGGGAATGCCCGCCTCAGCTAGATCATGAAAATATTATGAAGATAATGTATTGTATTGTATCTTATTACAGGTCTCCGCCCAGCTTGAAAGAACTTCGGATCCTCATAATAAAGCATTTCATCCGACATGAAAAGATTAATGACCTCATGCTTTAAGGGGAAACTGTTATAGACATTTTTGGGCACTGCAACCCCAAGCATAAAATTTCCATAAACCAAGGGCTCCTAAGTCCCTAAAAGTGTTGTTCTAACCCCTAAAGGAACAAGGTCAACTGATTACAACTTCTCCCAGAAGTTCTCCATGAAAAACTGCTTAGAACTGGTCAAAACAGGATCATTTCAGCTGCTCCATAGGCAAAGTGCGTTTCATCTCACCTAATTACACTCTGTTGGGGTGCGTTGCATTTCAAAAAGCCCCTTCTAGGGGTGCGATGGGCGAGAAGTGACAAATGGAAATGTCAATCTGCGAGGTGAGATGCATGGATCTTCAGAAACTTCTCCTGTGACACTTGCCTCTCTGAAA